>JAOQMR010000007.1:23061270-23072612 GCA_027563865.1 Erythroxylum pelleterianum
TCAGTAATTGAAGAGTTGTTTATGTATTTAAAAGAATTATTAAACATCTTATAATTGAAAAAACGTACATTTCAAGTGTCAAATCGGTGGACCTCATTGAAGCATGTGGTCCAATCTCACACCCACCCAACTCACCAACCATAGACTCACTTTCCCTCTTTGGGTATTTAGTGGTGAATCTGACTACACTTTCTTAGATTACTTAAGTCACAGGGCATGGCACTCGTAATAAGAGCCTAGATATAGCTTTCTTTAGATAGTCAGATACATTGCATTATGGTTTCTCTTCACCTATTAATATAGGGAGAGTTAAAAAGGATAATCCCTTTATAAATAAGGTGAAAATAGGCCATTTTAGATAGAAGAATCCTCCATAGATTTCATATATTTTAGCAATAAAGTGGTTTTCCTTTAAATTTTAAATCAAATATGAAGAATTCACTCTAAAGTCAAGCTTTATTAAAATGTCTTTTTTTGTTATACAATGAATGTGATGTTTTTGGTTCTTTATTAGTAGGCCTCCCACAAACACTTTTTCAAACAAGTAACATGATTAAAGCTAACTTGTACATAAGAAATGAGATGACAACTTTGAGAATATAAAAATCTAAAATTTCAATCTCTTTAATAAACAACTCATTCTTTCAACTAATTGCCTGTTTGGATGGACTTTTGAGAGATCAATAAGCAATTTTCTCTACCATAAAAGTCTTTTTTGAGAAAAATAAGTGTTTAACTGTAAAATAAAAAACACTTCTTTAATAAATATGACTTTTTTGGTAACTAAAATATAATTTTTTTAATAAACTCAAATTTGGAGCTTCTCAAAAAAGTCTCTCAAATAACTTTTTCAGGTAAATTTTTTATATCAATTAATAAGTCTATTTTTAGTCCCTGTTGTTCTTATGTTTTACACATAATTTTCACGATACCTACAAACTCATTTTTACGTTTATCTTACAAACCCTTCTTCTCTATTTGGTTTTTTATATGTTTTAATATTTATTTTTTATATTAGTTTTACTTATGTTATAATCTATATAAAAGATTCAGTTAGATATATTTTCATTTATGTTTCATATCGTTTAAAATTATATAATAATTAATATATTGTGCTTTTCATATTATTTAATATACTTCAAATAATTTTTATATGCATAAATAATTTTTATTACAAAATAAAATATAGTTAAAATTAAAATTAAAATTACTTTTTATTTTTATGTTGTCAAACGGTCTACTGTATGAAATTCTTTCAAAAAAAGCTATTTTTTAAATGACAGACAAACAGTTAACTGACTTTCTAGAAAAGTTCTTCCTAAAAAGATTTACAGAAAAAAAATTCTATTAACATAGGCTCGACTAGTATAAGTCTAACTAAACATAAGCTAAATTAGTTCACTTTTTATAAAACTAATTATGGCATAGGAGAAAAACCTTTTATTTTCTTTTTCTTTTTCTTTTTACTTGATTTCCATGTACATTAAAAAATTGAAATTTTAATTTATGGTCATTCAACTATTAAAAAAACACAATTGCAAAAGAAATTAGTAAATGATTAATGAAAATTACTGAAACAAAATAAGAAGGGGATAAATTACTAATTAATGCTTGTTATTTAATTCAATTTTTGTCTAAAATTGAAAATGTTAAAACTTAACTAATAATATGTAACCTTACCTCTAATTAATAGAGATGTTTTCAAATGACACACATAAAAATTTTAAATAAAATAATAATAATTTATTATATTAATAATAAATATAAATTAAAAATATAAGTTTATTATTAATATTTTCCAAATTTTCATATAAATTCTTAATATATTTATATATATTGAATTTTAATATAGATATTTATTTAAAATTAATATTAAATTTAAAATTTTTATATATTAAATTTAAAATTGTATTTGAATTATAAGAATATTGTTCACGTGAATTAGAAAAGTTTTGTACCACTGTCAACCATCACGTCATTGGTCCATCAAAGCAGTAAAAGGTCAAAGACATCAGACTTTCGTCAGCACGCGCGTGATCACACGAGCCCCAAGCACGCGTGAGACTGCAATCTCCATAGCTCCGCCTTTAAAGCTAAATTCTTTGCTCTGCTCTCTTCGTCTTCCTCAACGCTCACCATGTCTTCCAGCTCCTCTTTCAAACAAAAACTATGAGAAATGGGCTTTTTCCGGCGACTTTTTGGCGCCAAGAAGACCACAACCTCCTCTCCGTCGAAGGACAAGAAGAGGTGGAGCTTCGCTAGATCTTCCAACTCCGCTTCTCTGCACAGTCGGGGCCCTTTCTCCCCGATTCAGTTTGACGATAGTCTCGATGCAAACAAACGCGCGATAGCGGTGGCTGCGGCCACCGCAGCCGTCGCTGAAGCTGCCCTTGCGGCGGCCAAAGCTGCCGCCGAGGTCGTGAGATTGACCAGTGGCGGTGGTGCCGCGGAGAGATGTGCTGCTCCGGCGACCGTTAGTTGGACCCGTCTTCGGAGAGTGGAGGAGGTCGCGGCGATAAAGATACAGTCGGCTTTTCGCGGTTATCTGGTGAGTGAGTGTTGATTGTCGTCTCACTTCTTGCATTATCTGTTCTTGATCTTCCATTTTATGCTTAATTACATTCATATTAAAACATAAGAAAAGTAGATCATTGGAATTCAAATTCGTTTATTACCAATTAGTTCAAAGAAATTAATGAAAAAACAAAATATAGAATTATGTGATGATGTTTTGAAGATGGTCCTTGTCATGAAATGAGAGGAGAAGATGAGACCCATAGTTGAATGGTTAAGAAGATGCCCCGACAACTAACTTGCCTTGAGAGTGACTTCACTGTCAGGTCCCGAACCAGACCTGATTCTTTGTACGGTTCTGACTTCCAAAATTTTACGGTGACTAGGTCCTCTCTCTCGTTAACCAATTCTTACTATGCACTATTAAATTTCATCCCAATGTTTATCTATGTGTATATGAGACGTTAAGGATTAATTGTTGACTGTTAAATAGTGATGTACTGTCTTGACATGTATGATGTCATTTTCAGGAATAGTTCTGTGCTCTAACTTGGATGTAAGAGATAGGTGAGTCGTTCAACAGCTTATTAGTGGTATTGGCTTAGTTCATATCAGGGTAAAACATTATGTGGCCTACCTCTTGTCGGGACATGGACTGCTTCCACGTTGATGGGACAATTTGCTTTGTTAGGTTATCTGTTTAGCTATGATTATTGAACAAGAATTGGTGTCAGGATTTTGGCAGGTTCCAGGTTCCAGGCTCCAGGCTCATATTTTGTTAATCCTGACCTTTATACTTGTTCTAAGGTTCGGGACTAGATAGTTTCTGAACCGGACCGAATTGATATGTGGTATCTAATATTTTGCTGATGATATTGAAGGCCAGGAGAGCATTGAGAGCTCTGAAAGCATTAGTGAAGCTTCAAGCACTTGTGAGGGGTCATATTGTTAGAAAGCAAACTTCAGACATGCTGAGGCGCATGCAAACGTTGCTGAGAGTTCAGGCTCGGGCCCGTGCCAGTCGCTCGCAATCAGAATCCTGGCGTTCTACTACCAACTCCTCCCATTCTCATTATTCTGTAAAGCCAACCTACATATTCTGTTATTTCCATTTCTCTGCAAAACTCTTGATGCACTATGGGAATTCATTGTTCTTTTCCATGTTTTACGAGTCTTCAATATCTCCGTGTGCAGAGAACTGGTTCGCATTCAAAACTTCGGGACGTCATTCACCAAGACAGAGTAAAGTTGGGTTCTAATTGGTTAGACCGATGGATGGAAGAAAGTTTTTGTGATCACAATCCACCTAGAAATCGACAAGCAGATGATCAAAGGAGTGACAAGATCCTGGAAGTAGATACTTGGAAGCCACAGGTTAAACCTCTCCGTAGCAGAACCTTTGAGGCATCGCAGTCGCAGCATGTCTTGACTTCTCATTACGATCGTCAACGCTTTATGTCATCTGACTCTCCAAAGTTTTCCACTAAAACATCAATCCCTTTATCTCCTGCCTCATCTAGGCCTGGAAGTAGTCAAAGAAGAAGTCCTTTCACACCAACAAAGAGTGAACACATGCTTGGATACTTCAATGGCTATTCAAGTTATCCCAATTACATGGCAAACACGGAATCTTCTCGTGCTAAGGTTAGGTCACAGAGTGCCCCAAGACAGAGGCTAGAGTTTGAGAAACATTGTTCACACGTTAGATCTGTCCAAGGGTTTGGTGATGCAGATGCTTATTCAGAAAGTAGTTTCGATCGAAAGACCGAGTCTAGCAGCAGAGCTTACCCAGATTCTGGCCGTTTGCACAGATTAGGGAGTACCAATTTAAGGTGATTTCTTACCATTCTTCTTTTGTTCTTTCCTGATATCTGTGTGGTTAATGTTGTAAATTATATATTTGACCTTCACATGACAAACCTTGACCTTGTAGAATGAACTGAACCGTGCAAATATGGATGCCAATGGGTTGTAGGCCCGACCCACTTTTCTTTTTTTTTTTTCTTTTTGTACATGAGCAGCTCGAGCCCAATAAATTTCGTTCCAATCTTTGAACAAATCATTGTTACTTTAATCTAGGTTGTTCGGGTTAGGTCGGGTCGGTCCGTGATACTTGACTTCGTTCTAAAGTTATGAACATTTTTTATATGAATTGAATATGAGTCTAGTCAAATATATTTTACCAAAGGATAAACAAATTCAACTCATTCACATCTAAATCACAAATGTTTGAAGTCCATATTATGCAAGAAGCTTTGTTAGCTTTTTTTTTTTTGGTAAGTAAAAGAGCTAATAACTAGCTAGAGCTAATAATAAGATTAATGTGTCGAGTGTGACTAACACCCATACGACTCAATTTCTTATCATTAGTCGGGTTTAAAAAGATTTGTCAAGGTCAAGTCCTAATACCTAACCTCAACTTTGAATCTTAAGTCGATCAATTATACTTTTAAGTTTAAGTAACACATTGACCATACCTCCTTCACATCAAACAAGCAAAGGTGAAACCAAGAGGTAAAGAGTACTTGATTATATAATAGTTTGATGATTATAATTAAAGGAACAATTAAAAATTTATTACCATTTCTAATGTTTTTAGATGTTAACAGAAGATCTTCTTGCTTGTTAGCATCTTTGTATGTTCTAAACAATCAGCTTCCTCTGGCTTTTTGTAAAGGAACACTGCATGAGAATTTAAAAGGCAATAAAAAAAATCCTTTTTAGAGTATATTCTATCAATTAAAATAATAAAGGCATTTAAAATGAATAAAACTGAAAAAGTTATTAATCATAATTTAATCTTATATAACTAAATTCTTGATTTATAGTATTTACACCTTGAATTCAAAACTACACTTACTAAGAACAGTCTGCATTAGGGTCGATGACAAAGCCTAGACTGACACCACAGAAGCCAGGCAAAGTGGCAATGGCGGTGGCATTAGGATTATATGTAAATATGAGGCCCATGAAGCACCTACAAACCGAGACTTTCTCAGTTTCACCACCTGCGCTGCTTATATTATTCAGGCTCCTTATGGCCTCGCAGCACGGTGACCCTGGAATTGGGTCTGGTGAACCATACGTGATGAACCCTGAACATGCCGACATATACTCTGTCACGGTGGTACACTGTATCCCAGCCACCGGCACCGTCGTCACTGCCGCGACGGCCCAGATAAACATTATCAACAGCCCTCCTCTGAACCTCAACATTTGTGATAATACAAAGTAGGTGTCTGTGTCCTCCTAAAGCTGACAAGTTGGGTCCTGTGAAATTAAATAATGTGGGCAAGTTTGGTTCGGTGTGAAGTCATTACAGCGTGACGCTTTCATGCTAGTTGAGTGATTATCTACTTCTGCTTTTGTCATTTTTAACTACTTTTAGCTAACATGAGATTATATGTAAAGTGTGGTTAGTTATCAAGTCAGTATTAACACATATAGCATTGGCCGGCTCGAAATTTTTTAAAGCGGATTTTGGACATTTTTTAGTTTTTTAAATTTTTTTCTTGAATTGAACTTCTCGGAATAAACTTTAATCTAAACCGGATCTGACTGCCGCGAGGAGGCAACTACAACATCTGACTACCATCTTCATACTCGTCTCTTGCCGAGCTATCGACTCCGATGCCACTTGCTAGATCTAAAGAGCTCACTTTGATGAGAGATATATATGACGAGTTTAGCGAACTTTAACACCATACTTTAACCAAAAATCTTAAGGTATTAAAATTTAGAGATCCTTTCTACTTATAAATGTCCTTTCCTAGTTACATATCTATACTTGACATCCCAACAAAAGGTAATCAATATATATTAGGAAAAAAAAAAGGCTATAGAGTAGAAATAAAACTGTTTAAGATGAAACTGACCAAAGGCATTTTGTCAAAAGACAACTGGGAATGAAAGGTAATAAACTCATTTGATACAAAATTGACAAGATCATTTAATGTTAGAAAAGAACAGAGACCAATCTGCTAGGTCCTAACCTGTAAGCTACACATTTACATTAACAAAATAAAACCCCTCACAGAGATTACAGATTTGTTCCTTCCTTCCTTCCTTCCTTCTCCCCTAGAGTTAGTTTTCGTCGCAATTCCATCTCGAGGTCGGTACGCAGCTCAGGTAGTGGCACCAATGGCACCGATCATTGCCGTTCTTGCCTCGAAACAGCATCACTAATGATATTGTGAATCTGCAGTTAAGTAGACAAGGATCAGAAGAATTCAAGTCATTGTCTTTTCAATGCAGGTCCAACATGAAACTCATGTGTAGAATTTAGAGGAAATAGATTGAAGAAGTAAAAGTTCTGATAAGAACTTTGTGTTTCTCACATGGCTTCCTCAACGTAGTTACCACCAAACTATGCATACCCCACAACCACAGATTTAAGGCCATTACAGTATGGTTGCATCTTTTGGATAAGAGGTATTTACAACCCCACCAAAAAAGTTGAATAATGGTGTACCAGATGTTTGGCTTTTTCACAACAGAACATTTACATCAAACAAAATGGCGATCATTTAGATCTATGACCTGCGAAGAAACTATATGAAATGAACGATGATAATCATGTAGGATGCCGTAGAATCGAGGAAGTGACTCACCCGGCGACCAGCAGAACCACGGAGATAAGCCATAAAGCATACTGGTAAGGCTTGTACTTGGACTTGACATTGACTCCGGCAGGGAGATTCCGACGATCTAACCATGCGAATTGCGGACGAGGTAGCAAAATAAACCCGAGAAGGAACCCTGACAGAAATCCTCCGATATGTGCAAAATTATCAACATGCGGTAGGATTCCGATTGTGAGGTTAATTGCTATGATGAATAGAAGTGTAAGCAGAGCTGCAGCCTGTGGAATCAACAAGGAGGACAAGTATTGGTAACAAACACAGCCAATATGTTCTAAAGGTTTAATTGGAAATCAAGATGCATAACTGAAAATCCTGAAGCATAAACATGACAAGCCAATTTAAAGATTATATTCCAGATTAAGAGGGACCCGAGTCCTTTTAAGTTTATCAGAAACAAAACGAAACCCTTCCCGGTCTTGGTCGAGAAGATGCGGATAAAAGGCCAATAGCCTGATCTTCTATGACATAAGCTTTAAAGAAGAGCTATCTATGCAAATGTTTTACACGATTAATCAAACATAAAGAAAGGTAAACAAGAACTTCTTGATGGAATCTGTCAAGCCAACCGATGAATTAACAGTCACAAACCTTGTTTGTATAGATGGTCCAATTTGTGAGCAGTTCTGACAGCATAGCTCCAAGAAGGCCGAAAAGAGCACCAGATGCACCAACAGAGATGCTGTTTCTAATGAAAAGAGCAGAAAGCACCGTCCCACCGAATCCTGATACGAGGTAAATGATACCGATGCGAACTGCATTTCACAACAATAGCAGCAGGTTCTTCACCAAATTAATGAAAAAACTTCAAATACCAAAATTAAGGATTCAATAACAAATGACAGGATAGTCAGCAACGAATCTCTAATGTGGAATCTACAGGGGGATAGGTCAGTAAGATCTTAAATTCTTAATCCTCACATACCAAAACCAAACTGCTGCTCTAGGCGAATACCGATGAAGATCAGGCTCAACATATTTGCGAGAAGATGAATAATACCAGCGTGCAACCAAATACAAGTGATCAGCCTCCATCCTTGGTGTTTATGCACGACTTTATCCCACTGAAGAGCTCCCAACTTCTCCAAACTGTCGAAACCAAAAACAGAAACAAAAGGCAAAGAAGTTTCAACTTGGATTAGTAACTGAATCTAGCAGCAATAAACCCAGAAAAGAAGAAATAAAGAGATACAAAGACAGAACAAATAAGATTCTTTCTTCATATCCTTGAAGACGTTCTTTTATATTAGTATCTGTAATCTTGCCTAAAGACAATCACAAAGAACAAAGTTAAGATCAAACTTATAAAATAAAATTCATGAAGAGACTTGTGTCAGCCAAAACTCCCAATGTTTCAAAACCAAGAATTTAAATGTTCAAACATGGTATCGAATCAAACTATCTAGAAAGTCACACCCAAGCTGGATCATAATCATGCCCAAAAAAGATGAATCCCTCACGACTTCCATGATCAATCAAAAGCAACTTTTAGAACTCTCCAATTACCTTCGGTACAAAGGGAAAAAAGTAATGAAGGAAAAGAGAAGCAAGAAAAGAGCGAGAAAACAGAACTTGAAAAAAGCAAACAACCCTTTAATCAAAGAACAAGCACTTACGTAGCAGAGGAGGGACCAAAAAGAGGATTATCTCTCAAGGGCTCGAACGAGAACCTCCCAAGAAACCTCGCAACACATCTTCCTTCAAACCGAGAATGAAAATGCTTAGGACAATCGTTTATGTACATGACGACGACGAAAACGGCAATATTTGCCACCACAAACATGGGAACAAGCCAAGAGGTCCATTGGGTCTCTGTTTCATCGATCAAGTAGGGTGGAGAAGAAGAAGAGTGACTGTTGTAGTTTGCTCTGTTCTTAACACCTCCTCTTTCTACGTCTTCCAAAGGCATGGTTCTATCTCTCTCTGTGCTTCAACCAGCTTACAAGAAACTTACTCTTATTGTTTCCCTCCAAACAAGAGATTGGTCACGAAGCTACGAAGTTGGTGAACGGCTTTAATGGAGAGGGTCCTTTAGAGAGAGAAGCTTGTGAATGGCTTTAGAGAGAGAAAGGGGGAAGTTAGTGGGCTTGCACTTTCAGGTGATCAGGTCCAGCAGTTTCTACCGCGTGAAACCCCTTTTTAAACTGCATAGCTCACCGGACAAATAGAAGCTCGACACGTAACAACCAATCTTTGAAGTCGAACACGTTTCGAAATGGTGATGGCAGCCGATTCTACGTGGGTTCGAAGTATGTTACTGTCAAGTGACCACTTACCAGGAGCTCATGTTTCGCGGTTACATAAACTGTCGCTACTCGCTTTTTAAGTAAGTTTCCGTAGAAACTATTCACCTTGTTAAATTAAAGAGTTATTAGTTCATACGTGTTGTGTTGGTAGGAGCTCTCTTTATTTAAGTGAGATTGTAAATTTGAGTCGTTTTTATCTACGCAGTCGTTTAAAATTTAGAATCAGAATTTTACTTTCCGTAAAGGACCTATCCAATTCGAGCAAGGATTAATCTAGGTGTCGATGACTTAAAGGTGTCTTCCTATAATTGAAACCTGGGATAACATACATCTCATCAATTAAAGACTACAAATTGGTTCAGTTTTGATGGAATCAAATTTGTCTGGTCTGATTTTTAGTGTCACCTTGTGTCTCGGAGAATCGGGACTATCCGGTTTGGTGCGATTCAATCTAACTTGAGTAAATTAATTTAAAATTTTTAAAAATTAAGTTAATTCGACTAAACAGTGAAATGAAAAGCAAAGACAAAATATACGAATAATAACATAAAGCTTTTTTCATACGATTGAATGTGATAAGACATATCATGTTGGCCTGTTTTATTCTCGAGGATTTGATTTGCCATAGAATGCTTAATCGTCTTAAATGTACGTTTCTTATTTAAGGGTCCACAACGTACACGATTGGTTACTCGAAAAGAAAGAGACACAGTTAGCAAATAAGCTATGCTTTTTAACGATACTTAATTTATAATTACATGTATAAAATAATATAAATATATAATGATATTTAATTTGAGTTCAGTGTTTTTAATTTTTATAAGATTCAATTAATTATAAAAAATTTAATTTGAATCAATTTTATATTAACAAACTAAATTATATTTAAGTAAAAATAAGTTAAATATTTTATTTTATTTTATTCCTCGTTCCACTACCACTAATTATGTATTCTTATGTTCTATAAATTTCACTAAAAAATATTGCCATTTTACTATTTTTTTCTTGTTATGATTAATGACAGAGAAGGTCTCGTTAATTTTAAAAAAATAAAAATGTAAAATAACATATTTTTTTTAATTGAATCCGGGCTAAGATTGTTCAGACTTAAGTCTGTCCTAAACCTAATTCTTTTATGTTGAATCAATTTGGGCCTGATTTGGCCCATAGACCGGCCATTAAAAACACTTAAATTTAGACTTATATTATCATCTCTAATTAATGATGATTGATTAATAGAGTAAAAAGTATCTAAATCTTTAATTTAATTTCGATTTTCAAATTATTTTAATTTAAGGAGTAATATTTGAAATTTCATATAAATTAAATCAAAACGCTATTTTTTTGATATAACTAATATATAATCATCCACGTGATATTTGATGAACACGCTACGTTAATATAAATAATCTTTTGACCAAATTTTATAAGATTAGTCATTAAATTTAAAAAATTAAAAATTAAATACTATTTAATTTATTATTCCTTTTAATTACTTCAAAGAATTTACCATGAAATGAGACAGTATGTATGCATCAGGAATATGATTCTCTTGTCGTTTCATTCTTTTGTTATATTCTTTTTCGTGTAATCTCTGTACTATTGCTATGTCTTTTATCCGATTCCAAAACCAGCAGCTGGCAATTCCTTCACTTTTTCTTGTAACAGCGAATGATTATGAAGTGTTTAATTTAAGATACCTTTCCAATTATTAGAACCTTTTGGGCGAAGATATTGAATTTGCAATTTCAAAAAAAAAGATATTGACACGGGAAGGAAAGTTAGACCATGCACAAATTCAAATGAGGTTTCATTTTAAAATCAATTAGCAATATGTGGAGTAGCTTACTAGGCTTATATGTTAGTCTTCTTTTCTCTCTTTTTTTAATGTGGGACACTCATATGTAAGTATTCTCAACACTCCCCTCAAGTGCAATTGAGA
>JAOQMR010000007.1:23091904-23106206 GCA_027563865.1 Erythroxylum pelleterianum
ATATCATGGACTTCATTAATTTGATTAAAGATCAAAATCAATTCATAAAGAACATCAAATTAATGAAACATGCCTTTTCTTTATTTGTACTTAAAGTCTTCACACAACTTTGTACAAAACGTGCTAAGGGCGATTGCCTTTAGGGCATTACTCTAACAATCTTACAGTACTAATCAGACATAAGTCGAGTTGTATCGACATACAAGTTGACTTACGAGTACTGTAGATGTAGAAGTCGAGTTGCGCAAGGGCACAAGTCGACTTACACTTACACGGACCTGGTAAGTTTCCTCGTGTTGAGTCAAATTAAGTCGCAGGCTCTACTCCTGGTGGTGCCCTTCCGTTAATTCCTTTAAGTTTCAGCCTTGCGACTATACTCCCCCCGAAATCCAAAGATTTTGATTTCTTATAAGGTGTTGGCAGAATCATAAAAGCAACGTCTGCCGATCCCTGGTTGGCATCGTTTATGGTTGAAACTCGGACAGTATCGCACCACAAGCTTATCGAATCAGGTTGTCATTCGGATCCACCAAATTTCAAGACAAAATAACAACATAATAGTTGGTATGAGTATGCAACTGCACTAAAAAGCGATTAAGAATTAAAATTTGAGATTTTATTATTTGCACAATTCAATGTATTATAAGGAATTTTAAGTCATTTTCACATTTCCGATACAATAGGATTATCCCAAACTTTTTTCATATTAAAATATAAGATCCCTCAAGTTTTGGGAATTTGCACTTTTTTCTCACTTGAGAGTTGATTTTGCTATTATAGCCCTGGAGTTAGCGAAGCGCCAAATTAAACAGCCCCTTAACCTATTTTTGACTGTTTTTCTTTTCCGTTGAAAGATATGAGGAATTCCTTTAGGCACTCAAGATGCTATTAGAATGCAATCCATGTCTCGCTATGTACTCCATCTTCGGTGCCCACAACTCCCTCCCTATTTCCCCACCGCCGCTAAAGGTCACAGTGAGGTTTCTTTCTCTTTATTTTTGTTAATTTAATTTAATTTAATGAAAACTAAACTAAAATTTGTGATATGTTTCTGTAGATTGCGGACTTGTTGCTTGAGAATGGAACTAACGTGAATTTGAGGAATTACGGTGGCCAGGTAATGCTTTTCTATGATTCTTAGACATTATTACTAATCTTATGAAGGAATTGCGCTGCAATTTGAAGTTTTGTTTCATGTTCAGTTCTTTTTTATCTCTTTTTGTGTTGCTTTGATTTTGATGCCGCTACTTAATATCAATTTTCAATTTGGAACTCGAATGAAAGACTGCGTTGATACCTGCCCCTTTTTCTGCTCATTGTCAGTGGTTTATCAGTAAATTGTTGTTACTTATTATGGATTATTTTTTGGTGCAGTGCGCTTTCCAAATTTGTAAATAAGGCAGCTAATGATGGCTTAACTGCTCTTCATATGGCTACATTGAATGGAAATTTTGATTGTGTATGGCTTCTGCTTGACCTCCATGCAAATGTGTAAGCTGTGACATTTCATCATGGAACTACTAGGATAGGTTTACTTTCTTCTTTATGCCTTGTGATGTTATGTGATTTATTAATCAGTATGTTGTGATTAGTGGTTTCTGAATCCTTATATTATTGGCACCAACAGGAGCTGGAAGCACTCTTTTGCACTAACTTGCTTTGGGGGGGATTTTGAAATGCTGTCAGGCAACAATTACTTTAGCATTAAAACTAGATATAAATATGTTAGAATTTAAAATAGACACATAAGAAGGAAAGTTAGACTACATATAAATCTAAGTGAGGTTCCATCCTAAAACCAATTGGTGATAGGTAAAGTAGCCCACTAGGTTTATATGTTAGTTTCTTCTATTTCTCCAATGTGGGACAAACTCCTACTTTATATTTCAACACACCTCCCTCACGTGTGGGTTAATTTAAAGCTTAACACGTGACATAATCTATCATTTCGAGGTGTTAACGACTAACATAAGAGTAACCTGCTCTGATACCATGTTAGAATTTACAATGGGCCTACGTGCCTACATAAAAAGGAAAGTTAGACCACATATAAGTCTAAGTAAGGTTCCATCTTAAAACAAATTGGTGATATGTGGAGTAGCTCACTAGGCTTAAATGTTAGTCTTCTTTCCTCTTTTTCTCCAATGTGGGACAAACTCCTACTTTATATTTCAACAAAATATGTTTATGATTCTGCCGGATCTAACTAATGATGTCCCTGAATTTGCAGATCCTCCTTGCAAGGGGTGCCAGTCAAATGACATTAAACTGCAATGGTAAATTTCTTTCTTTGTTTTCTTCACTTTTTGGCTAAGTGTATAAGTTGTCTGTTACTTGCAACGAAAAAGTTATAAATGTAATAATCTGCTCTTTTCAGGTGGTTACCTATCGATGTTGCCAGAATGTGGGGTCGTCATTGGCTTTAACTGTTATTAACACTAAATTCTAACTCCAAAATACCTCGATTTCCTATTCTAATTATTTATCGTTGCCACATTTGAGTGTAATTAACATAGCAAGGTAAAATTTGCTCTGCAAATTGATATACAAGCAGGTGGAGTAAGAGGTTGTCGTATATGCACTAATTTTATACTTGCATTATATCATAAAGAATAGCAAGATACTGATTGATGGTAATTCTTATGTTACATTTCACATGCCCATTTTATTGTGATTATAGTTCAACACTTTGATTTGATTTGCTGATATCAATAAACGTTGTAACATAAAGACATAGCAGTGATATCAGTTGAACTATTCTTTTCAGAGAGACTGGGATACAACGCTTAACAGCTGCCTCTGACTCTGATATTTGTCCTGCTTTTCTGGAGAGGATGTGCAACGTAGTTGCTGAAGGTTCGTTCTTTTTTTTCTTCACTCTAATGTTATTTCTGTTGACCTTGTAACTTGGGTTCCTTCACTGGTGATGTTAAGAAACTCATTGACTATGATTTATCTTTCCTTGACAATTGTGTGTTTTGAGTAGGAGAACATATTTAGGACAATTAAGTATTACATTATTAGTTGCCAATTAGTGAGCTGCTAATGCGTTCTTTTCTTTTTTCGATTAATTGAGACACGTTTGACCCAATATCACTTCCCCCTAATTCTCCACCAGATAATACACCAAGGCTTGAGCATGGTAATGGAGTTGGGCTGACACTAAAATGTTCGTTTGACCATCATTTGATTCATTCAGAATCCTGTTAGATGGTTACATCAGCTCATGTATCTTTTTAGTGCGGGTATTGGATTCGGCATTGTTTTTATGTTTCTGATGGGTAATTCAGATTCTCCCTCTACCAGGGTGGTGGCCATGAGCTCTGTGTGAGATGGTCACTCTTATCTTTGCTGTACAAGCAACACTACTTCTAATATAGTAGGACCACCTGGCTGCATCCCTTGTCCTCTTTGCAGGCATCGCATCGCTGCTTTTGGTAACTTGCCTGGTTCTGCAGCAAAAGAAATGAGCTTCCTCTCTCCCTTGGCCTCTGCACCCTATGCATGCTTCACTCTCGTGATACAGACCCCAATCCCTGCATATGCACCAAAGATTCAAAAGACTCCTGCGGCTTCTAATTCTTCTGATTATCTATGCTCGGTCACTTGTAGCCTATGTCCTTCTGTCTCCATTCCTTTGTGCACTTGCAAGGATGGACAATGCCCTTCATCCGAACCCTGAGTTGTAGATGTAAATTAATAGTATGATATTCTTGACAATAATTCAAATTTAGAATTCACCTACGATTATCTATGACACAATTGATTCAATACCTTCAAACCCTAAGATTCAAGCTATAAACTATAAAAAAAAAGTACCAACCTCGATCTATGCTCAATATGTGTAATCCTTTTTTTTAATACAGAGGAAAGCAAAAACACTCTTAAATTATCTCAGCGCTCTATGATGCAGCGCGCCTTGGTTGTCATGATAGAGAAGCTCCAGTACGGTCATTGGCGGCTCATAAAGAGTAAAAAGGCCCGGACTAGCTATAGTGGCAAACGATGTCATCCAATTTGCACACTGGTTTCTTTCACGACATACATGCTGGAGAGGTACTGCCCAATCACACTGGAGGAGTCTCCGGGTACCTGTCACCAAAAAGAGATCGTCAGCTAAAACAGGAAGAGAAGAGGATAAGATGTTAATAACCTCGAGGGAATCCACTTCGACCAGGACTCGTCGGAAGCCGAGGTTCCAGGCAAGGGTGAGTCCCGAACGTATGATGGAAGAGTTTTAATAATTAACCCTAATGATTATAATTTTCTTTACAAACTCAATAACTATTATTTTAGGCTTACTTCATATTAAAATCAAAAAATCACACTTTATAATTATTAAATTAATCTAACGGTAAAAGCACAAGACGAAATTACCCTCTTTCTTTCAAGAGCCGAGTGTAAAAGACTTGTTCAAACATGTTCTGAGGTTGAAGAAGCTGCAACACAGAGCATCAATGCAAATCAGAAATTAACACGTGACTGCTTTTACGTCGAATGTTGAGTGACATGTGAACGGCTGAGTCGGTGATATGGGCGAGAAATAACTCACAGAGTTTCTATAAGCCTGTATTTGCTTCCAGTTTTATGGTCGATGCATGGACGTGGATCTCTGTTTTGAAACATAACAGTTGGATCGATGTCCTTGTAGGTGTTCTAAAGTAGTGGTGAGGGTTGTAACATGGTATTGCAAGTATAGATATATTGTGAATAATGTAATCAATGAACATACTCTGTGGTCATTGTTATACGCTACAGCTATGGGTTTGTTTGCTAATGATCATACAAGATTTACACTGTCCTCTTATTTTCTTATTTGTTACAATATCATTTGCAGTTATGAGGAAAGAATATACATTCTATACATTTTCTTAAGGTATTAACAGCAACATCTCAAATAGAGTTTGTTAAGATATATGATATATATCTTTTATTTGGTTTTAGAACTTTAATTGAACATATAAAATCTTAATTATAGTGGGATTCAAAAACAGTGGTTGTCACACTTGTGTTTGTGAAAGAATTCTGCACTACATTGGAGTCTATCATCATGGGCATATTGGAATTAATTTACTGCTGATTTTGTGTGGATTTGTGGATTTTATGGATAGAAGAAAATAAAGGGATTTGTGTATATCGTGAATCTGATATCAATCCCTAATGTGAGTGTGCAACAAGGAGGTTTTGACTTACATGTGTGGCATACAATTTATGGACATTAGTTGCAGTATGTGCACGGTTTTATGTGGGTATAAAGCATAGAGTTTATGGGAGACAAGGTAATATTAGACTATGTATTAATTGTCTATTAGTGTGCATTAACTGCTTATTGAGAAACACATATATATTTCAAGGTACATGTGTGGCAACGTAATAAAGGTGGTTGATTTCCTATCCTATACAATCCTTATTTGAAAAGGATTCTAAAATAGAAAATTTAGGAAGGTGGCGTGGGCAAGTGGTATTGGTGTATTGCTCTTTGTTTTACGTGGAATAGGTGAGTAGTGCATCTGTCGATTGGCAATTTTATCTGGCAATAGGGTGTGTCAGAAACCGTGTGGGATGATTTTGGCGTCAGGGGTTGCTGCTCTCTGTTATCGTTTTTGATCTATTATTGAGTTGATGTTGTTGGCGTCTTGGTGCAACTCTCTTTAATATTTCAGCTCTAACAAGCAGTCCAAGGGTGATGTGCGGTTGATGTTTTTACTGGGTGAATTAAGTTAATTGATGTTTGCACAAAGAAGGTTTTGTCAGAGATTGGTACATATATTGTTGGTGCTACCAGTGGTAGCTCTGAAATTGTTACGTTCTTGATTTTATTTGTCTTTGTTTTTGAGTAAAATAGTTTGAAAAATCCTCTAACGAGGTTAACACGAGTCGATCGTGTTATTGGGCATGAAAATCTTTCACGGGTAGTTAGGTTGTGGGTTGATTACATAGATTAGGTCTTTTGGGGTAGATCAATCTTGTGTAATTTTTTTAGAACTACAGTGAGGGTGAGGGCCCCACAGACGTAGGCAAAGTATGCCGAACTGCTTACCAAATGTCGACGTCTTTAGTATTTTGCAGTCGTGATTTATTATTCACTTTAGAGTAGAAAAATTATGGATAATCTGCGAATTGATTAACGATTTAATTATTTCATAATTCTTTCCAAACCTCTGTGTACAGATGCTGGAGATTGCAGGTTCTTTCCAAGATTCCAGAAATTGTTAAAATGGTGGAGCTTGATTATAATTTACGTGACACGAGGTAATATCTCACACTCTTGGCCTCCAAAGTTGGAATAAGATTTTTTTCAGAAAAAATAACAAGGACATTTACTTTTCGCGACTGATCCAAAGATTTCGGAGCTGATGATGAATCTATTTTACCTTATCTTTATTCTGTTTTATAAATTTCAGTCATTCATTTATGCGAGACCCACGTAAAATTTATATAAATAAATAGCTGAGATTCAATAGAGAAATTAAAGACCGAGAGATACTAATTTTCTAAAACTTTGCGCAACGTAAGGCTACCGTTAGCTTTAGATGCTATATGCATCCTACAATTCAAATAGATCCTCATCCTCCTCCTAGAACCCCAGAAATAGCTGGAGCCCACACCCCCTGAAACCTAGTAAAGGCAAATTAGAATAACATACGACTACTTCACGCAAACAAGTAAATGACATCCCCTGATACAAATATTACCAAACTGAAAACCAGGAGATGTAACAGATATAATCTTGTTGACAGGTGACATTACTAGGAAGCAGACTATAGTATCTGAAAAGTTGTGATCTTTTTTATTGTCGGTGGGAAGAAACCAAGCAGTTTTTTCTTTTTTCCTACGGATATGATCATCTTCTTCGTGCAGCAGTTTCTCTTTGTGCATTGAAATACACAGCAGCTACTGGCAGTCCAAGTCCGTTTTCTTCTGAGAAGCTTCTTGTGTTGAAGTAATCTCTCGAAGTTGGCGGGCTTACAGTTTGCCTTCCTCTCTGCTTAAAAAGAATGAACGTGTAACGATGGATGCCGACCACAGGCCTTGGGATCTCATAGCTCACTATTTCTCTCCCTGTTTTTTAGTCAAAATGATTCAGAACTCTTATGGCTTTCAGTGATTGCACGCTAGAATCAGACTCAGAAAGTTGTAACTCACCGAAGGAAACATCTGTTGTGCCAGGTATGTCAGTGACCATCCTGGACAAATGCACTCGTTAGTATTAGTTACTGTATGAGGAAATGTGTGCCAATGAGTATGTTTGTTAGTGCATACCAGTGAAGATGTTCTCTTAGGGATGGATCACTCGGGCTCGGAGCGTCAGGGTCTGTCATGATCTTCATAAGATAGAAAACAGAAAAGCAGAAAAGAATTTCCCATAATGTCAAGCACAGTGAGGTTTTATAAGGTAATAACGCTTTGAAGTTAAAGAAAAAAAAAGGGGGGGAGCAAGAAGTCATAAGCTGTATATCTAGACCCTTACTAGTGTATAAGCAGCTCTCATGTCTTCACCACCAATCTCCACACGAGGTTTAGAGGTAATAACAGAAGGCATTAGCTCATGCCCATTAGAGACTTGCTTGTTGGAGTTGTAGATTACGTTCATTTTCACACTAGGAGTGAATACATCTACTACATCTCCAACAACTCTCCCAACAATAAGTGGCTCTATGATTCTTGACATTGAGAAGAAGAAGAAGAAAAGATGCAAACAAGAGGGATATTAGAGAAAGTTTGGGATGTGATGTTCTTAGCTGATAATAATCCTGAGGTCTTGGTGTAAATGTAATGAGATGAGAACTAACTACTCTATATGAGCTTTTTATAGATGCAGAGACTAGAACCAGCTCAAGGAACGTATCTCAAAGTGTTGAACGTGCCATTCTCCATATGTAAAAGGTTGTCTATTTAAGGAAAGGACGTGTTGAAAAATGTGAGAGTCGGATGCCTTTTTTAAGAAATATAATGTGCAGAGAAGCAGCCACTAGGATTGGTTATGGTTTGGAGTTCTTGTTGCTGATTAGTAACAACGCATCTTTGCCTTATTGGATTGATAAGAATAAGAATAAGAACGCATCTTTTCACTTTATTATAATATCTTTGGCCAAATGGGAATTCAGCTTTTAAGATGCCCCTCTCAATACGCATGCTTTGTCATCGACAATATGAAGGAAAAGCTTAGGAAGGTGTAGTTGATTCAACCAAAAGAACCAACAGAGAACTGATGTTTGTTTCTTTTTTTCTTTATTTTTTGTCATCTTATGATGCATGTTTTGCTTTAAATAGTAAAAATGGGTGCAACTATCCCAATTATATGGATTCAGCCATCCCAAAATTGGAAAATTTGTAATGAAAGCCTATGCTTGCTAGTGGGAAAAAGGTCGTTCCAGCCAACTTTGGACATTGTGATCTTATGGAGGTTTGAACTTATCATTTGGAATAAACTCTCCATAAACATCACCAAGAACATCCATGAAAGCTCTCCAAATTGTGTATGTGACTTGGAATGCTGTAGCGATCATGAAACAACATAAACAGTAAACTGCTTTTGAAGCAGATTACTCAAAGAAATCACGTGGATTCATCACCTTTCTTCTCACTGATAAAGTTTATTCACTCGAAGAAACCAAATCGAATTTTTACACAAACTATGGAAATGAAGAAGCCCCACCTCACCTCACCACCACGGCCATGGGAATCTTCCTTCCTTTCTTCCGTTACTGTAGAGGTTTCTGCACATTCTCAACCAATAATTGCATCCAACATCACAAAAACTCTTAATTGACTTGTAAGAGATCTTGAGTTCGAGCCACCTAAAAAGAAAGAGGAGAGGAGAATTTTCTTTAATGATGATCCTATAACCTCCTAGGCATGCTTTTTGGTCGAATTAATTACAGACGTCTAGCTTTCAACTGTAACGTGAAAGCTAGAGTTATTAGGAAACTCAAAGTTACTGGAAATTGATGCTAAATAAGGTTAATGATCAATCAATCAATATGTGACGACTCTTTATATACAAAAATATATATACAAGCTACTTAAAAACCTAAAAAATTTCGTGGTTCCAGATTTACGTAAGAATCTCAAGCCTGTAAACCATTGGAACTTCAATAAGGTGAAGCCACATTAGCTGATGGTATACGATGAATGAAAAGAATAAATCTACCGTGAACTGGACACGTAGTTGATTTTGAAAGCATATTCCAATTTCTTGAATGAGACTGACACAACCTTTTTAAGTTTTTGTGTTTGTTTTTCAGCATAAATTAAGGTAAAAAGGTTTGGCTTTTGTCCCGACCATTGACACGTACATTTTTACTTTTACAAGGTCGATGGTTTTGAATCAGAATCTCAGCTGTGTCTATTTCTTGTAGGCTTACAGGCTCGAAATCCTGCCTAGTCAAATTAGCCAACGTGTGATTCTCCTTACTTTTATTCACTTTCTTTCTTAAATTCTTTTTAATAATTGAGACGGAATTGTTGATGCCTTATAATAAATTAATATTGAATCTGAAATCCAATCATTAAAATTCCGTTCAATCGTAAAAAAATTTAACAGTGTAATTTTTCAATTCGATTTTTAAATTTTCGGTTTAGTTTATTTATTAAAAACCAATCAGTTTATTAATTTCTTTCGTGCAATGGAAAATTAAAACAACAAGACAAAGAAAAAGAAAAAAGAAACAAAGAGGCAAGCCCAGCTAAAGTGCTATCTCAAACAAAGTGCCAATAGAGTCACCAAAAAGAGCCATAAGGACTGAGCATGGAGGAGACAACCAAAACTGAAATAGTAGCTTATCATGGCTGCCCATTTTGGTTAAAATATCGGCCACACTATTACCCTCTTGGAGAATATGATCAGAAGACACATCCCTATCCCAATTGAGCATAACTTTAATATCATCAATGACGTTTGCATGAGGATGGAAGTCATAATCGGTACTATCAAGTAATTGCAAAGCTTCCATAGAATTTGAGAATAAAGCAACCTGTTTAAAGCCCTTATCCTAAGCAATATGGAGCCTCGTTCTTATTGCAAACAATTCAGCACTGATATTAGTGTCTTTGCCAATATATTCAAAAAATCCACCAAGTCATTGTCCATATCCATCACGGAGGACTCTACCGATATCGGCATCGCCCGGATTTCCCAAAGCACTCCCATCCACATTAAGACTAACAAAATTATTCCCATGCCGCTGCCAGCTGACTAATCTGCTGTCTCTATAACTAGTAGCACCAGGTTTCTTAAAACTTTGGTTCCAATCTCGTATAGTACTGGCCATAGAGCGGAATTGTTCAAGAGGTAGAACAATACAATCCTCAATAACTTCTCTATTTCTGATACACCAGATGGACCAAACAATTGCCAAGAAAGTGACATTTATACGATCACCATTGTCCAATAATGCGGAGTTCAAACAATTAGCCTTAAACCATTGAAAGAAAATAACTGAATCTGAACAATTACCAATAAATGGAAGAAACTTTCTCCAAAGCTCCTTCACCTTTGGACAATCAACGAAAAGATGAAAAATTGTTTTAGACCCCCTACCGCATCGTTTGCACCCCTCAGTGGGAGACAAATCAAGATGAAAACGCCATTGTTGAGTATGAACCCTCTTATGCCAAATCAGCCAACACAAAAGTCTAACCTTCTTGGGACCACACACATGCCAAATCCACTTCCACTATTCTTGGTCTTCATCTTCATCTGTCAAAGCTAGCCACCGAAAACCAGATTTTACTGTATAACGACCAAAAGAAGAAGGGCCCTAAATGAGTTTATCTTCTTCCACGAATGTAATAGGTTGACAGATTCGGGGAAACTCACTATGAATTGCATCAGGAATATCTGTATGAAGATTACAAAAATTCCAGGCACTAGTATCATCTAATAGATCAGATATCGTCATGTTCCAATCTTCCTCCTCAACCAGATTCAGTCGATTAATCAAAGGCCCTTGACCCAACCAATTATCATGCCAAATAGACACTGAAAATCCATGACCAATTTTGTACTTGTAACCGTTTCTGAATTCATCTCGGACTTTAAAGATGCCTAGCCAAATCTTTGAGCAATTTGACTTCTTTTCCCACTCAAGAAAGGTCTGCCCTTTACCATACTTGTCACAAATAAGAGAAACCCAGTTTTTATTTGGTCGTTCATGAGCTATCCAAATTAACTTCCCAAGAAGTGCAGTTTTCATCAACCAACTCTGTCGAAGACCCAATCCACCTGTAGATTTCGGTTTAGTCACTTTATCCCAAAAGATTAAGTGAATCCCTCTTCGGCTATCAGTGTTGTTCTAAACAAACTTTTTTATTACTCGGTCTATCTTGCTACATACATAGCTCGGAAGCCAAGCAACCTGCATAAGATAATTGTGCATCACATTAAGAGTAGATTTTGCCAAAGTTACTCGCCCTTTCATATTCAGCAAGCTAGCCTTTCACCTAGATAATTTTGTATTCATTCTCGTCACTAAGTCATTGAAACTACTGCTTCTCATCTTCCCATCACCGAGATCAAATCCAAGGTATTTGCCAAGGGTAGCAGTGGCTTTAATGCCCAAAATACTCTCCACTTGATCCTTGTGGCTCGAGTAACACCATTAGAAAAATAAGCTTTTGATTTTTCCACATTAATCTTCATGCCTGAGGCAGCACTAAACTTGAGTAAAACAGTAATTCGTTGAGCTTAGGAGCTAGTTGCTTTCGCACAAAGGATAACATTATCCTCGAAGAACATGTGAGAGATTTTGACTCCCTCACGATAGCAGTCCAAATATTGTCTCCATCTTGTTGGTTTATCATTGCCCTAAGTTTCTCCATACACAGGACAAAAAGATAGGAGGACAATGGATCTCCTTGTCGAAGTCCTCTCTGTGGGCAAAAAACTCGGGAGGTGCTCTCCATTTCAAAGAATAGAAAAGGAAGTCTTCCTAATGCAATTCATAATAAGTGAAACAACTGTAGTTGGAATGCCAAAATCAACTAACGTACCTTCTAAAAAATTCCAGTTAATCCGATCGTAGGCCTTTTCAAGATCGGTTTTAATTAACATTGATCCAGCCTTGCTTTTAGACCGCCTCATAGAAAACATCATTTCCCTGGCCATCAAAATGTTATCAATAGTGCTTCTACCTGGAATGAAACTGCTCTGACAATAGCATTTAAAAACGGTCTTAGCCTGTTAACAATGATCTTTGTCATCAATTTATACGTAACATTACACAGACTGATTGGCCAGAACTTCTTGATAGAATCTGGTGAAACCTCTTTAGGAATTAAGGTAATCAGTGTGTCTGCTGAGATACCATCAATTTCATCAGTGAGAAAAGCTTTTTAAATCATGGATATAATAGAACCAGCCACCGTATCCCAAAATTGTTTGAAGAATTTAGGCTGAAAGCCATAAGGACCTGGAGATTTATAACTTCCCATTGAGCTAAGAGCATTCCAAACCTCCTCAGGCTGAATTGGTTTGGACAGAGAGTTAATGGCATCCGTACTCAAAGTTAAGTGATTCTGACTTATTCTACTCTCACTAACCCCTTCAGAGTTGGCAAATAGATCTTCGAAATAAGAAAAAACCTCATTTTTAATAGCTCTAGGGTTAGCACACCAATCATCAGAACTAGTCAATTTTATTCCTTTTCCAGCGCACCACGGTTGTGGCATGAAAAAACCTGGTGTTTTTGTCACCAAATAGAAGATTTTGCTTTCTACTTTTTTGAAACCAAAGAACTTCTTCTTGGGCAAGAACTTGGTTATATTCGAAAGAAAGCATCTTCTCAAGATCTCGCAAATTAGAAGAATCAGAATGTTGAAGTCTTTGTTGGACACTATCCAGCCCAACTTTAAGGTGTCGTTTCCTGTGAAAAATATTGCCAAAGATATTTTTATTAAAATTAATGCAAGCTTTTTCAGTCCTCTCGAGAGCTTCGTGTGGAGGAATATTAGGGTCCCAAGCATTCTTAATCAACTGATGAAAACGATGATCCGTCAGGCAGGCTGCTTCAAATCTAAATGGCCTCAAACCTCTCGTTCGTTCAGTGTGATCAAGACCATCCAACTAAGCAAGAATAGGATTATGGTCGGAGTAAATCCGAGGGAGATGAGAGATTACAGCTTCAGGGAACAAGATTCTCCAATCTACATTAGCAACTGCGCGATCAAGGCGCTCAGCAATTCAAGGGGAAGAACATTGAACCCAAGTAAACTTTTGACCCATAAAGCCAAGATCAACTAGGTTACATCCTTGAAGATGTTCACTAAATTTGGCAGCTCTGTTCGCATAAAAACGGCCACCTTGTTTCTCTTCCCTACTAAGAACATCATTGAAATCACCAATGACTAGCTAATGAAGGTGTCTACCCACAAACCTCCCCTGCAAATCCTCCCACATTTGGTCTCGGAGGCTCGGAGCTGTGCTGGCATAGAATGCCGACAAGATCCAGGAATTCTCATCAGCCATGGCAGCATTTCCAGAGACCATTTGAGAAGATACTGTGACATCTGTAAAGCTGCAACAACTAGTTTTCCAGAAGACCCAAAATACCTCCAGAGCGACCGTTCAGATCCCGAATAGCAAAGCCATTGAACCCCATTTTTTGCCAATGCTTCTTTTGATTTGTGAAAGAAACTTTAGTTTCATATAAAATAACCATATCCGCTCTATTAGCTTTTATGAATTCTAGATCATGACGCCGAGCAACTCTATTACCAGCACCCCTAATATTCCACATTAAGATATTAAAATTAGTCATTAATTGATGAGAAAAAAAGAGGAGCAGAGAACAATTAATCAGCTATAACCATTAGCTTCCATAGAGTTATCCTCAATGTCTAGAGCGAGATCGACATTGTGCAACTGATTATTAACAGTGTTGGATTCCAACGTCCCCTGTGTATCACCAGCAAGATTTGGTGATGGGAGACCCAATAGGAACCCGTCCTAGAGAACCTTCAACAAGATGGAGCTATGCCCAAGAATAGCCAGAATCAAACAAACACACAGAATCACGAGAAACAAAACTGAAAAGATAGAAACATAACACAAAGATAACAATGGGAGGTTAGAAAAATGGTGGTCGATGAAAAGAACCCTAAGAGAACCTGTCTCTTAGAACCCTAGTAAGAATGTTGTTCAATGGAAAGAACCCTAAGAGAACCTGTCTCTTAGAACTCTAACCTTAGGACGCCACAAAGAAAGACCACTCCTTTAATAAGTCAAGTATTTGGTCAATGGAAAGAACCCTAAGAGAACCTGTCTCTTAGAACTCTAACCTTGGGACGCCACAAAGGAAGA
>JAOQMR010000007.1:23148186-23160754 GCA_027563865.1 Erythroxylum pelleterianum
GAAAATGAGTTTGTGAGTATTGTGAAAATTATGTGTAAAACATAAAGACAAAAGAGGCTAAAAATAGGCTCATTAATAAATTTTAAAATATTATTCTCAACCAATTATTTTCTTCAAAATTAAAATAGATTACAAGTCTTAATTTCTTAATAAAAATATTTTTACTTAATTATATTTTATAAAACTCACCTCTAAACTTGAACCATCTCTAAAGTCAATTTCTTCTATGCAGTTCATCACCAAGAAATGGATTTAAGACTCATTTAATATTTTAATTACTGATTTGGTTGGTCATTTATGTGTATATTCTTCGCTTCAATCACACCCCCACCACTTGAACATTGAATTCATACTTAATAGCTCTTCCTGTCACTCACCAGAAAAGTAATCATCGTTTTATGCTTTTAAGAGCTTCCTGTTGCCATATCTATGGCGTGTTTTAAAAGTCTGTGCTTCCATCAAATGACAGAGACTGCAGCAACCCAAAACCACAATTTCAGAGACATTAACGGAGGACCCTTTGGTCCCAAGAGATCGGAAAACAGGTGATTCTCATGTATTATTACTGAAATTTTTATCACTAATTCCATACTGCTGAGTCAAATTTTACAGCTTAAGAACAATTTGTCACGCATTCCTTTTATGAAAAAAGCTTGAACGACAAACTTAATAATTAAGAAGATAAGGTTCTCTTTCCTTCTCCACCGTCTCCATCTTTTCTTATCTCTTCACTTGGATCCTTTTTACCTTAAAAGTTCTGAATTAAACTAAAGAGATATGCCTAATTCATCAAAAAGATCTCACTTAAATATCTTCCATTGAGTCATATCACAAAGTACAAGGCACTCCAATAAAGTCAGTCAATACACTGTGGAATGACAGAACTTTTTTCCATGGTAGACCCCTGCGAAGAAGTGTTAGAAGATAGAACCAAAGTTCCAAGCTTTTTCTCTGCAGATCATAGACGAGCATCTGGGGTATTTCCAGGCCATGAAACCTTCTCTAAACCACAAAAGTCGTCTACTTTTAGAGCTAAATTACACTGATGATCTCTTCCATAAGTTGCTAAAACTACTGCGCTACCATTACAGATTACTGTGAATCAAGAAAAGGAAAAAGAGAACATAAGAATGCAAGCACCAAACGAAGAATCTTTCTCAGGTGACAGGTGTCACCGATGCAATTGTTACATTAGGAGAGTCTCTTTCATGTTTATCACCAGCTCTGTTCCCAGTCTGAGGGACCACCTGATGCAAACAAAATTAGATGAAACTCAGATCTATAAAAGATCAAGAACCCACGTTCCAGAATGATGAATTATACTCGTTGAGACTCACATTTATGATGTTTTCTTGTAAGAAAATATCAAGAACAGTCCTCTGATTTTGAGGCAGTATAATGTGTTAAAACTAGTAAAAAACAAACGATAATGGTGATCGACTAGCGTAGTTACCAACCTGATCTTCAGATGGATCGTATAGTTGAGATGATATTCTCCTTGTTCTCTTCTCGGTCCTTTCGTCCATTATTCTGGTTCTTGTACCAACTTCTTCTGTTGCCAATACACCAAAAGCCATCAACAAATATTATTCTTATCATCATCAAAGTGACAAGAAAAGTGTTTTTTCTACATAAAGTGAATCTACTCCTCCACAAATATCTTCAAAAAAGCATATTCGACATTTTCTATGTCAAATCTTTGTTTAAACACAGCCATTTTTTCCCCCAATTAGAGTAAATAAAAACAAGAAAGGGAATATTAGAAGGTTTGTAACTTGTTATCATCCCTCAGCAATCGTCAGCAAGTCCAACAAGAACACGAACTCTTCTAATCATAGTATATCAAACAATCTTGATGAAGCAGGTGGTAGCAGGAGTTTTGCTTTAAGACCCTTTACAGATTCATGACGAAGATCGAACAAAAGGGTGTTTCAAAAAAAATGCATGCAACACCAAAGAAGATACACCATCAAAAGAAGAAGAGCCATTAAAGATCACATCACCACTTTTTCATACCTGAACAAGGTTGCTTCTTTCGTCTTTGTGATTTCAAATCCATAGTTGATTCAGAGCTGTCCGGCAAGTAACGATCGAGACGAAGAAATCTGTTGTCACTCTCAAGCATTGTACGGACGAAGGAAGCCTCCATGGAGTTAAGGAAGCGAAGGTGCTTCTCGTTCGTCCACGCCTCCGTTCGGCTCTTGGCGACGCTGGGGTCCATGTCACCGGAAAAGGGTCACTGGAAAACAGGTGGTGGGGCTTTGTTTACAACTTTTCTACTGCTTTTTGTCGGATTTTCAGGAAAAACCGTGTGGTGGTTTCAGCGTTTCGTATGTATATATAGAGAGAGCTTCAGTAAAACATGACTTAGCATCTGATCCAACAAACTTAAGATTTTTCTCACGTGAATTTTCTTTTTTGGTAAAAAATTACAAATTTGGAGAAGATCACGTTTCTAACATGAAAATTACATGTCTTAAGACAACGTTGGAAGCGAGTAGGAAGGTGGAAGCGAGTAGGAAGGTGTGGGGTGTACTCGAGAGGGTAAGAATAGGAGAAGTGACCATGAAAATATCTGGAGATCGAATGAAAGGTTTTAAAAAGATATTTTTGGGATCAACGAAGAATCCTTCGAGAAAATTAAAACATAAAAGAACAAATCTTTTGGAAGTGTGTGCGTGCGGGTTGAGTTGTCTATTTTGCATTTACCAATGTGTCCTCCTTCAATAGAGGTCAATATGACCATTGCGTTTTTACCTTGTTGTGTGCATGTAAGTAGGTGTGACAAAATAATCTTAAGTATAGTTGTAAGTTTAAATCTTCCAATTTGGTTAAATTCAACCTTAAATTTAACAATTTTTCCAAATTTGACTAATAATAAAAAATAAATTAATTTAATTTAAAATTAATAAATTATAATATATTAAATTTTTTTGAGGGAATAATATATTAAATTTAAATTTAATTATTTTAATTCGGTCAAATCCAAAAATCCGAGCTTAATATATCCAAAGGGGGGTGTTTTAAGGTTCGTTGAAGTTGAATTAGCGAGAGTAAGATTGAGCATTACTAGACCTTCTCATACTGTCAGGTTTTACCAAGATTTTTACTAAATTATTGTTGTTGTCATTGTTAAAGTTACGTGAGAGAGAAATTTATGACTTAACTTCAATAGTGATTGAAGAGCTTCTTTAAGAAATCTCAATGATGAAGAAGCTCATATCAACCATCTTCTTGTCCAAGTGAGGCCAAGTGCAACTATGAGACAGTGAATGGACCTCCTTTCAAAAGATGAGAAGATGTATAATGGTTGAGAAGATATTTACATGCAAAGTGTAAACAAAAAGTTGTACGTTTCAGTCATAACAAAATCATCACGAAAACATAGAAGAAAGCAGGAATCCAGAAAAGGGTATGTAGCAAATTGCATCAGCAGCTATACTCCATTAGCTGGACGCAGAGAACCTTGTTTGAGGCAAATTAGCTTTACCTTCTTCAATTTCTATATCTTTAACACCATCACTTATTGCAGATGAATCGATTACCCCGTTCTTTTCGTTTGCATTATTGTTTTCTTCTTCCTCTTCATCATCAAAGATTGAACCCTTCTGCCTGAGTTCCTTTACTTTCCGATATTCGTCATAGTGAACTCTTCTGTGCTCCCTAAAACTTGCACTCCTACCTGTTTCTGAATCTGACGGCAGTGAGAGAAACGTACATCAGCCATAAGAAAAGAAAGGGTCTGTCGTGCCATGAGAATCGGAAATAAATAGTGCATGAACAATAGTATTACCACAGGACTGATCTTCTCCATCTTGTTCCATGGGATCAGCCTCATCCTCAGATGATGCCCAACCACTGGATTGTCTATTGGGACTTCCACTAGACGATGCCATGGTATCCAATGCATTCTGCAGTTCCTCAGCATGGTTTGCATCACTGGCAATCTGATCAAAACTACCCCGCCTAGGTGACAAAGAACCTACAGTGATAAAGAAAAGTATATAGTGTTCAAAGATTAGGAAGGTACTACTTTCAGAGGTAGAAGACGGGGGGGTCAGGAATTATACAATACTCAAGTCATCAAGGTTAACTGTGAATGAGGCACTGTTGCAAACAATTAGCAGAATAAAAGCTTTCCACTGATGTCCATCCACATTAATTTGTGAATATTCTACCTGTTTTTCAGGAGAAACAAAGAAAAAAAAAACATACCATCATCATCAATCATCGGGTGGTAAGGAGTCTTCGGTTCAGTGATTTTCTGCCTTACAGGCTTATTGGCTTCAATTTCCCCCAGATTAGTCTCATCCCATTTTACACCACTTCTGTTACCCCTATGAATGTGATGAAATTAGAATATCACAAGTGTTAGCTTGAGTAAAGGAATGTTAATAAAGAGACATATTTCAGTTGCTAAAGACATATTTCAGTTGCTAACAAACATATCAAATCAATCGTAAGAATATGATTGCGATACAAAACCAAAAAGCAACATTCTGCTAAATTCCATGATGCTTAATCATAACTATATTTCTTCTATGCACCATAAGAATCATACGATCCATAACAACTAATCATGCCAATAAGAGGAAAATACAACTTTGGGCAGAAATGCTGCATAAAGTTTAAGAATTTCAAACCAAACCTCATCATGCTGATCTATATATTCGTAGTGATCAAATATACCGTTAGTAAAATGAAGTTATGTCCGAAGAAATACCAAAATAATCACAGTAGCAGAAAGTAACACAGCACTAACACTTATACACAAAAATCCTAAAAGGACAGTAAATAAAGAGAAGTATCGGGGGGAAAACTGTTTAAGTTACTTCATTTTTTCAGAACTTGCAATCTTCTCAATCACCAATCTCAAGTAAAGCACTGATTCATCTTTTCAGAACTTGCAATCTTCTCAATCACCAATCTCAAGTAAAGCACTGATATGACCTGATTACAGTGAATCATGAGAAAGCAACAAGTTAAATTGTGTTATGAAACAAGGAACCAATATGCTGCATAATAACAACAATAGACAAATTACCAAAAACGAAAAACAGATAAACACATGATAGTTTATAAGAGACCATATTATCATCAGATGGAGTCCATCCACCAGATTTTAATGACTGTTGTTCAAATTAGAGAGATCAGGAGTAAGAGAGGTACTACGAAGACAAAACCATCAGAACTTCATAATAAACTAAAGTATGAAAACCACTAAATCTCAAAACAGCTACAATCTGCACATCAATCGAGGAAAAAATAATTTTCCATCAAACCAACTTAGAAGGACACTGAAAGGAATCACTAGAGTTATTTTGAGGGCATACTGCTTCTCTCCATACTGCCCAAATTTAAAGCAATGTCTCAACTTAGTTGGAAAGTAACAAATCTTGACCACAAGCCTAACCGGTAAAAGGTGAAGTATTGCATACAGAAATTAATAACCCCAAACACAATGTTCCATTTCCTAAATGAAAAAACAAGATAAAAAGAACTCCCTTAGATTGCCTGTTAGAACAAGCATAACCATTCTCACCATAGAGCACACGGATATCTACAAAAGGATGACCTTAATATACAATGAATTAGCCTCAATATAGTATCAATAATTGACCAAACCTGAAACCAAGCTTATAATAACTCATGTCCTTTCGCAAGGCTGTCTTTTGTTTTAATGCAAATAGAGACATTAAAACAAAAGACATACTATGAATCAATCCCTCAAACACAAGAAAAAGATCGAAAAGTTCAACCATTCAACGATTTCCAAAAAGGTGATTCTTTGATTCGTTTTCTCAACTTCAACGAGCTTTTCTCGAGAATCAAACTGAAAGCTCAAATGGGTATATATTACAATAAACAAATTAAAAAACGCAAAATAAATTCAAGAAAATTTTCTTTACCTCGTCGCTTGCTTCTTCTAATGGGATTGTGATTACTGTCTCGTTTTGCGCCTTTTCCTGTTTTCTCAAGTTTCCTTATTTACTATTGTTGTCCCTTTTTATTTCCCATATTGTCCTTCTCTCTGACTGTATCCACGATTCTGCCATTATATGATGAAGACCAACGCTAGATTACGCAATTGAGTGGTCGTGGCAATTCATTGGTTTGACACATTTTAATCAGAGCACGGACTGCAGTGTGTACAGAAGAGAATGCTCCAGGCCAGGACCCAATACGATGAGAGAATGGCTGCGATCAGACCACGTATGCTGTTGACCAAAGACAATGCCTCCGCACGCTTGTCCTCAAATAAAAAGGGTTCTTCATAAAGGGTACGACTGGAAAAATAATGAAAAATAGGAGAGAGAGTTAGCAGGTTAACGTAGACCGGTCAAAAAGGCGTTGTTGGTGAAAAAAGGAGAGATTCCTTAAGAAACTAGAGGACTAGAAAGCCAACTCTACGAAGCTCTCTGTTTCGTTTCTCGATGACCAACATCAGAAGTATCTCTGTGCTCAGGTTGCTCATGTTTTGATATTATCGTGACTGTTTCATATAAGTGGCTTTTATGTGTTCCGCTTGATTGTCTGCATGCCACCTATTGATGCTCATCCTTTTCTTGATCTGGGTTGTCATTTGAGTTCTTTATGCTATCTGGTATCTGCGTCTCGGATAAAGTTGTGTTCTTTGGTCGATTTTGGATCACGGGTCACTCAACTTTGATCAGTTTGGGATGACATCTCGAGGATTTTCTATGATAGCTTACATGCGACGATTGGGAGAAATTTCTAATTTACTGTTGGAAGACTACTATAGATGTTCTCATTGTTTTATGCCCTCTGGAAGTATGTCTGCAGTAAGACAGAACTCCCTCTGCTCATTCTTGGAATTGAGACAAGGCTGGGAAAACGGTAGTACCTTCTTTTCAAATTCTGCGTATGTCGTGACGAGATGATGACTTGTTATTTTCAGTCATTTTGCTGAACTGCAGCATATCTTTCCATTAAAATTTGTAGAGTCTGCTGGAGAAGTTAAAGTCAGTATGCTCCAACTCGGAAGGCCTGCCTACGGATCGAATTGTTCCAATTATTGGACTTAATTGTTGTGAAATTGGGGCTGATTTTTACCAATAAAAACTTCCACCCTGCTGCACAAGTGAATAGTAAATAAATGATTGTACCACTAATTATGCAGTTATACCTGACAATAGTTATTAACTAGGCAATAAGAAAAAGAACACTCAAAATAAGAATATCAGAAATTTACAAACGTCAAACTTTCCTACTCCTCGAATATTACCTAAATACTCTCCTATGTCGAACAAAAAAAATACAAATGAGGGAGAAGATAAAAAACAAATAAAGTCCTATAAGGGAGCAAAACTTATTTGTTTTGGGATGATTTACAAAGGTGAATTAGCCTTCCTTTTATAGCTTAAGGAGGCTCTTCCATTTTTATATTTCTCTGATGTAGTATTCCCTAGACTTGCCGCAAAGTCTTAGAAATATGTCACAAAGTCAACATGTTATAAAGTGAGGTTCTAGATGCTCTCTTCCAGCAAGATCTAGATATTGTCATTGAAGAAGAGAAATCAGAAGTGATGGACAAGAAAGAATAGAATACTAGCAATCGTCTGATATGTGGTACAATTCGATTGTGCATGCCTAGAGAGCAGAGGTATCCATTCAGTAAGGATCAAATTGTACTACATACCAAATGATTAATAAGTTTCCATTCTTTCTTGTTAATCCCTTTTGATTTCTCTTCTTCAATGACAATATCTAGACCTTGCTGAAAGAGAGCGTTTAGAATCTCACTTTGCCACATGCCCAAATGACCAATATCATCGAAAATCTCCATCGATAATAAGAAAACAGAGAACAGAGAAAGGCCTTTGGCTGTTTTAGTATTGAGTAACAGTGATTATTTGTAATACAAGTTACAAGTCATATATATACAAGTGATAAATATGAAATCTAATCTTAATAAAATCAGTTATCTTAACTAACAAATATTATCTTATGCGCCCCTCACAAGCTGAAGGATGAGAAGAAGAAAGCTGAAGCTTGGAAGCAAAATGATGAAACATCTGCTTGGAGAGAGGCTTAGTTAAGATATCAGCAAGTTGATCAAATGAAGATAAAATTCCAACACTAACTTCTTTACTAGCAATGAGATCACGGACAAAGTGAAAGTCAATTTCCACATGTCTAGTGCGAGCATGAAACACAGGATTGGAGGATAAGAAAACCGCACCAACATTGTCACACCAAATATGAGGAGGAGAAGTAAGAGTCACATATAATTCACGAAAAAGCTTTGTAAGCCACTTAACCTCAACACAAGCATTCACAACCGCCTTGAATTCAGATTCGATAGAGGACCGAGCCATCGTGCGTTGCTTGGCAGACTTCCAAGCTAACAAATTATTGCCTAGAAAAATTAAAAATCCTCCAGTCGATCGATGATCATCAGGACAACCCGCCCAATCCGCATCACTGATCACAGTTAATTTATCTATAGCTCCACGAGAAATCAATGATGACATTGTTATTGTACCCTATAAATATCTGAGTAAACGCTTGAGAGCTTGAAAATGAGTCGAAGTGGGTTGACGAAGAAATTGGCATAACTTATTTACAACAAAAGAAATGTCTGGATGGGTGAGAGTAATGTATTGTAAGCTACCACAAATTTTACGATACATAGTAGCGTCATCCTGCGAAAGAGGAGTGCCTTGTAATTTGGACAAAATAGAACCAGTAACCATTGGTGTGGAACTCGTTTACAATTGCTCATCCTCATGTTTTCTAAAACAGAAGAAACATAATTTTCTGAGATAATAGCAGGCCGTGAGAATGCGGTAGCACTTCTATGCCCAGAAAAAGATGAAGATTGCCTAGGTCACGTAAGGAAAACTCTTGTGACAATTGAGAAATAATAGATGAAACAAGGGGAGCATTATTGTCGATGATGACCACATAGTCAACGTAGACTAGGAGAAAACACAAGTTGCCACCTGCATTAAAAATGAACAATGAAGAATTTGCACGAGAACCAACAAAACCAATAGTGATTAAAAAGCTTCTTAGTCGCTGATACTAGGCACGTGGTGCCTGTTTGAGCCCATATAACGATTTTTGTAATTTGTAGATGTGATGAGGATGTGAAGGATCAATAAAGCCTTGCGGTTGCACCATGTATATAGTTTCGTTCAATTCACCATTCAGGAAAGCATTACTAACATCTAATTATCTGAGAGACCAACCTCTTGATACTGCTACACTGAGAACAAATCGGATTGTCATAGGCTTCACTACAGGGCTGAAAGTATAAGTGAAATCTAACCCATATTCTTGAGTATAACCTCTTGCAACTAGTCGTGCTTTCAACCGCTCCATAGTCCCATCCGCCTTTTGCTTGACTTTAAAAATCCATTTATTACCGACAATGTTGGTATTTGGTGGGCAAGGTACAAGGTCCCACGTTTGGTTTCGTTGAAGAGCTTGAAACTCATGTTCCATGGCTTCTTTCCAAGCAGGGTCTTTGTAGGCTTGAGAGAAAGAATTAAGTTCACAAGGTATATTGAAAGAAGAGGAAACAGTGATCAAATAAAGTCTTTTCTTTGGTTTGGGGTTAGGTCAAAGAAGCATGGAATGGGTACGTTTAGGTGGTGTGGGTTGGGAGGAATGAGCGGGTGTGAGATGAATGGATGAATCTAGTGTTGAATTTAAATTCAAATTAGAATTTAAATCCAAAGGAAATTGAATAGGAGCTGTTTCGGAAGATGGTTGGACAAGATTTGGGTGGGATACAGAACCATGTGTGGATGAATCTAGTGTTGAATTTAAATTCAAATTAGAAGGTAAATCCAAAGGAGGTTGAATAGCAGCTGTTTTGGAAGATAGCTGGACAAGATTTGGGTGGGATATATAATCATGTGTGGGCATATAAATGGTTGGAGATGGGTTGGATTAGGCAGAATCTGGTTATGTTTAGACAACATGTTTGACATTGTTGGTGCCATATCAAGTTGAAGTTGGTTCCATTTGGTTTGTAGAGGAGTTGAATAATTCCTTAGGGGGTACTAGTTCTGTACCATAAATAATTCCATGTAGATTGTAGAAATTTAACAAAGGAGAAAATTGAAGCTTCCAAGAGGTATAGTTTTTAGAGGTGAGTTTTATGAAGAAGGTTTGGATAACAGGAGAAAGAATAGGAAGAAAGGCTGAATAGGTGGAAGGAGTGGTTGAAGAAGAAGAAACAAAAATTGAATTATCCATCACAGGGCTTTGATACCAAATTAGAAAATAAACAACAGAGAAAAGCCTTTGGTTGTTTTAGTATTGAGTAACAATGATTATTCGTAATACAAGTTACAAGTCATATATATACAAGTGATAAAGATAAAATCTAATCTTAATCAAATCAATTATCTTAACTAACAAATGTTATCTGATATCGCTAATCTTGCATTGGTCACAAAGTCAACATTAGTATCGGACATCTTAAAGTATCAAGTGCAAAACTTGTGTTCTGGGACTTGGGAGGACGAGTATATTATCACTGCTCTATTGCAACTTTTTAGTAATCAGGCAATGTATTGCTAAGTTAGGTTGTTATATATAGGTCCAGTATAATGGGTGGTGTAAAGACGTTACTGATCAACATAATTGGTTCTTTTGACCAAATTTTATTCCTAATATGGTGGCAATTAGACATGAATAAAAACAAAATTTCAAAAGAATCTTTTGCTTTCCTAGAATATATTATGTGGGGCAACAAATAAAGTCTGTCTCATATTTATGTTATTTGAAGATAGGATTTAAAGTTAGGCAATTGAAGTCTCTTTGCACAACTTGCTTCATTTTCAGCTTATTCTTCGTTCTATTTGGGAAAAATATTCTGAAGAGGGACATGCTATTGTATATGTTATAGATGTTGTATGCCCTTCACGATTTGAAGATTTAGAAACTACATTAGGTATTTTACTTGCTGTAAGATTATGTGCAATTTTTTTTCTCAATGATCATGTTAGTACGGGAAATTTATGATGTACATAAAACATTGTTGACTTATGAAATATTTTGATATTTGGAAAATTGTGAAGATGAGAGAGTCTCCTTAAGTTATAAAAGGAGGGCTTTTCCATCTTTATCTAATATCCCAAAAACTGTCTTTCCTTATCTCTTTTGTAGTATTTCACTTATATTATTCCCTGAAAATAATGAAATATCAATTTAGCAGTGTCTTTGGAAGTAAGCAAAATTGGCTTAACCTCGTTAAATTCTGGTGTTCTTTATTTGTCTATTTAATAGTTATTGTCAGGTATAGTTGTAGTGAATTATTGTGCTATTAAATTATATGTCTAAGAGATTGAGTTTTAAGTAAGACTGCTTGTAACCCCTCCAATCTTTCCTAGAAATTTGCCTGGTGTGATTTTTTAGTACAATCGTTCACACTCTATTCACCTAAGCAATAGTGCTCAAGGTGAATTTGTTATTATTGGTGGAGATTAACTCGAGTTTCACAACATTTGGTATCAGAGCCAAGGTTTTTTCTTAGTATACTTCGTGATTGCAGCGTAGTCTGATCTTCCACATCAGAAAAGATTTTTCTTTGGGCTATTGGCATTTTACATTGACAGCTATTAAATAGAAATTGTGGCAGAGATGATAGAAATCAAAGATACGATTGTACTAACCACGTCGACAGCTTCTACCTCATCTATTGTAGCAAGGATTGCTGTGACAAATGCAAGATTTGTGGTGGAGATTTTTGATGGAATGGGTCTGTAACGCCCCAAATGAGGGGTTAAAATATTAACGAAATTTAGTACGAATTATGCTTGTTATTTGCATATTGAATATTTGCTTAATTGTGCATAAATATTTTGGCATGCATTCATGACATTTTCTGGGTAAATTGGTTTAATGAGATTTCTGGATTTTTCGGACAGTATTAATATAATTTTAGTAATTTTTGTATACTTCAAATATTTTTAGAAATTGTTGATGAATTATTTTTGAGTTGAAAATTTATTTTGAGAGCCATTATTTTATAACGGAATTTTGGTGAATTTTAGGAAGTTTTCTGAAAATTTTGGGTAATTGTTTGTTTTACGAATTATAACAATGTATTTGGTTGTTTAAAAAGAATAATTTATTAATAAAATAATAATAACTACTAAATTATGGACGAGGATGTAGTGACTCGTGGAAGCTGTTTTAGAAACATGTAGCTATTATTCGACACGTCTTTGGTATACTTGTCTTTCATGCAAAACAAGGCTGACATCTCATACTTTGGTCTTGAAAAAAGAATAAAATGCTTTCGGTTGTTTGTTATTCATCGAAAACAACTAACCTTCTCACCTTCTCTGTCAAAATTTTGCTGAAACGAGTAAGTAGTTTAGTGCTTTATTTTTTTATGGTGTAAACATATATATATACCTATGCATGCATGCACGGTGTAAACAGATATATATATATATATATATATACATATATGCATGGTGTAAATATATTTATAAACATGCAGTAATGTAAGATAACATGTTCTATTTGTTTTTGTGTTAATGTTTGAGGAATGTTAGGATGGATTTATATGAGGTTAAAGCTT
>JAOQMR010000007.1:23197434-23210637 GCA_027563865.1 Erythroxylum pelleterianum
GTGTAAGTGACAAAACTCAAAAGGCTTGGCTTAAACCACGTATGTCACAAACACAAAACAGCCTGTATCCACACCATCTTCCCTCTCTCTTTTCTTATTCTGAGGTACAAAAGCAACCACCGCTTCTGTCTGTTTTTCAGTTTTTCGCACCAATCATTGTATTCAATACACTGCCCCAGCTACGTAGAAATTCGATCCATAGTTCCCATACCATAACTGCCCCCTTTTTTAAATTATATAATAAAATCGCACCTCTTTTTTTACAATTGTTATTTTTAAAAACATGAATATTATTTTAAATAAATTAATATTTTATAATTAAGGATATTTAAATTTTAAATATCCTTAATTTCTTAAATTTGAAATCTACTTAATAAGAGGAAATAAAATGAATATATGCTCAAATTATTAAACTTTTCTTGAGTTGGAATTATATATAAAGATTGAAAAAATTTAAATTAATCTAAACATTTAAATGATCATTTGAGGGTGGTCACAAGGTTACAACGTCGCACGTTTAAGTCACGGAATCAGCTTCTTTATAAAAATACAAAAAGATGGTTGCATACATAATGACCATTTTTAGATTCCTACAAAGTGAGAGCTTTGTGCACCGGATGCGTTGAATTTTAAATGATCATTCAAATCAAAAATTTTAAATTAAAATGTATCGAATGTTTTATCTAAAATACACCATTTATAAAATTATTATATATTTTAACATTTATTTTAGATATATTTTTTATCAATGAATATTTTTTTATATCAGTAAAAGTATTAATAAGTTAACTATATTAACTCTTAATATAACACACTAATATATTAATAAATAATAAATAATTTTAGATAATGAATATTACCATTGAATAAATAATAAATAATTTTAGACAATGAATATTACTATTGTCTATAAAGTAATTTTAATATTAAATGTAAACCTTTTTGATATTAAGTACAATCACATCTGTCAAATTCTTGCCATTAGTACGCATCCCTTGTCCGCACTTATATATATATTGTCAAAGAGGTAAAAGTGTAAATATACAAAAAATCATGGACCATTAAGTATTTAAATATAGAAAAAATCATGGACCGTTAAGTATTTAATAGAAGAAAGAAAACATAATAAAATATTTTCTATAAATAAATAAATAAATAAGATAACTATCCTATCTATCCACATAAAAGTAGCTAGAGCTTGAGCTAAACTTTCATGGAAGCCAATGAACCGCCAACACAATAAACAACTCCTCCTTCTATACATCTTGAATGGGCAATGAACAACTTCTCCACAAGTAAACCTCAAAGCTGTAAACATCTAACCCTCGACAAAGACGGAGTAGATAAGGGTGAGTCAGACGAAGACGAAGACAAAGAACAGCAAAAGCAGCAGCAAGAAGGAGCTAGATGTGAGTGGGATATCGCTCTCTCTGCTGTTATTTCTTCAACTAACGTCGAAGGAGCTAGCGTCTCGGATGCTCTCGGCGTCATCGAGTTCGACCACTCCAACACCGTCTTTGCCACCGCGGGAATCTCCAGAAAGATAAGAATTTACCGTCTTGAATCGTTGCTTGCCGGCAGGAGTGAGGATGGTGGCATTGGGTTTTTAGACCACGGTAGCGTATGTGACTATTACATATGCACTCCGGCGAAGCTTAGTAGTCTGCGGTGGAAACCCAGGTCGGGCGGGCGGGTGATTGGGTCGGGCGACTATGATGGGGTGGTGATGGAGTATGATCTCGAGAAGAGATTGCCCATCTTTGAACGCGACGAACATGGTGGTCGTCGGGTTTGGAGCGTCGACTATTCCCATTGGGATCCGACTTTAGGCGCTTCAGGGTCGGACGACGGCTCGTTTCAAATGTGGGACTCACGGAGCGAAGGCGGACGTTGCGTTGGCGCCGTTCATCCCTCGGATGGTCGCGCGGTCTGTTGTGTTGAATTCAATCCGTTCGGAGGATCGATGATAGCCGTTGGATGTGCTGACCGACGGGTTTACGGTTACGATATCCGGATGCTGACCACCCCTGTGATTAATCTTAATGCGCACAGCAAAACGGTGACATACGTCAAGTTTTTGGATGGTCATACGTTGGTGTCTTCCTCTATCGATGGACATCTAAAGATGTGGGATTTAGATGACATGCGAATGGTTCGTAAGTACGAAGGTCATGTGAACCATCGAAACTTCGTGGGGTTGTCGGTTTGGAGAAATGGAGGTTTACTGGGATGTGGGTCGGAGAACAACCAAGTGTTCGTGTATGATAAGAGATGGGGTGAGCCAATATGGGTTCATGGGTTTGAGACAATGGCTAGATATGGTTCGAACCATGGGTTCGTGAATAGTGTTTGTTGGAGGCAAGTGTGTGATGATAGTTGCACACTTTTGGCCGGAGGGTCCAACGGTGTCTTGCAAGTTTTTGATTGTAAAAGAAAGACATCAATTTGATTTCAAGCGTATAATAATATTTAGCCATTTAAAATTGGCAATTTTCTTTTGCAATCTAATGATACTATCGTGATTACATTAATGTAAACATGATTACAAATTACGACAATAGTTTAAATCACGATCATAATGTAATACGCAGTATTACATTTATTTAATAGAGAGTCCGTTTTGAATAGACCAACGTATAATACAAAATAAGAATAATACAAAGTATAAATAAATACGTATAAATAAAAATATAAAATGCAATACATAATATAATACATGAATGCATCAATTTAAAAGTTTCAATTTTAAATTACAACTAAGAGTTGTTTTATCACTTATGAGCTTAAAACTTTAAAGTGGTAATTTGAAAATAATAATATATTAAACAATAAATGTTGGTGGAAGCAAGTTTATTACTTAATTTTAAATTAGTAATTTATTAATTAATTTATATTTTAATTAGAAAAAACAACGAGTACGAATTTTATAATTATTAAGACATAGATATTGTGCTATAGTCTCAATCGAGGGTTATGATATTTCCATTACCTACGAATATGGTTAGACTTTATATCATTAGATTGATTATGTGGGGGTCGGGATTTCTCGATATTTATGGCTTGAGATTGATTGTTATTATTACACCTCTTATTAGTGAATCTTGTATAGAGGATCTTGTGCCATTCGGCAGAACTGGACTTGAAACTTGCAGCAAATGTTATTGAAGTTGATTCAATGACCGATTCTAAGAGAATGGAAATATCTTAAGCTGCCGAAACTAATAGTCTAGGGTTGATTTGGTTAAGGTTTGGATTAGGTTTGAGTCCATCTAAAATTCAATTTAAATTGTCCCTTTTTATAAATAATATTATTTTAGTTTGTAAATTTAAAAAATTATAAAATTAAAATAATATTTTTTAAATAAAATCAAAATAATATTATTTTGTAGCGACTTTGAGATAAGACTATCTACTAATCAAAGTCGGATTGGAGGTTACTCAGGTGTCTGGTAGACTATTGTGGAACAAATCTGGGAACTCGCCTTGTGACTATCTGTAAGTTCCAAGTAATAGACGAGACAACAAAGCCCTTCTCTCCACGGGGACGCAACTCTCATCTTTCCTCTTGAGAACCTTACTCTCTTCACAACTCTCTTTTCCCCTTCTGTAACAATAGTCTCAACAATACTTTCACTCTTTCCCCGTTGAACTCTAATCTTACAACGGAATTGTTTTATAAGCAGTCCTAGACTATCTTAGATGTTCTGATACACAAGATCTTTAAAAGAGGCGAGTATAGAGCATACTTGTTTCTACACCTAGACAGATAGTAACATTATTCAAGACTTGAAGCTTTCAGTAGAGGGAGAACTTATAGAGAATTGAAAACACTTAAAACAAACTTCATTACAAAACTTCAACTTAAGTCGAACCTTTTTTACAACATGCTTACAACTGAAGAGAAGCCTTGCTTTTATAGGCGAAGCAAAGATAAGAAAGTAAATCACCCTAAGAGACACACTCATTACATCTTTCAAAAAGAAAGAAACTTTAATCATCACACCTTTATCAAAGCTAATTTGAAAAAGTAAACTACTTTCTTAAAAGTAAACAGAATGATGATAAGATGGAATCTTGAACAATGATTTATGACCCACAAAGATTCTCTTTCATAAAAAAAACTCAAAAGCAAAAGCAAATTCCTAAAAAGACGTGTCCCACTTTACAAAGTTAAAGTGAGGTTAGTATCATTGCCAAATTCCTCTGTCAAGTCCATCTCTTTATCAATTTGTTCAATAAGTTGATGGATATTAGTTGTAGCCCAATTAGGAGGCCATGGGCTAAAAATAGAGTTGGACTCTTGTGTTAGGCTTGATGGTGGATTGGAATTCACTATTCTGCGATACGTAGGACAAGGAATGTCACCAGCTCGTATGTGGAGAATGTGATCATATACTGAAGTCCACTGATTTGTAGATGCAGTTATGATTGGACTCAAAAGAGAATTATCTTCGTAATAAGGTCCAAGAGATGTACAAATGGTAGAAGGGACCTAGTTATGAGATTTATTTAATTGGTCTAAGAAAGAGTGTAATTCTTCTGTTAAGAATGTGCTTTCTGTAGGCCAATTTGTAGAAGCGCGCCAAAACTGGAGATGGTTGAATGTACATAATTGTCCAGAGTCACTCATACAATATGGACGATGAATCAAATAGATGTCATAAGCTTTGCGATCATCCACAGAAGAGTACCACAAATGATGATAAGTCAAAAGTTGGGACATATCAATACGCCATTTGTTTAATGGTTGGAACCATTTCAGAAAAGTCCACAAGAGAGAACTAGCATTAGTTGGATTAGACAAATGTTGATACAGATGAAGAGGTGAGAAAGAAACAGAACAAGCATAAAGGGCAGACAAGGACCAGAGATGCCAGAGAGTATACTAATGGATATTGTCATAGATATGATACATGAGTTTGTAAGGAGTTATGACATTAAAATAACCAGGAACGGGTAAAATGTCAAAATTGAGAAGAGTCAGATGCAGATAATAAAACAAACTTTGTTGAAGAAGTGGAAAAAGTTCTGCAATAGTGATTGGAGGTTCAGAAAACAAAAGGGAAATTCTTTTCTATATTTTACAAACTTAGGAACCTCCATTAACCAAAACAAAGGAATAAGAAGCTTTAAAGAAGATAAGATAAGCAAAAGAGGTTTGGCAGGTCTAGAAAGATAATCAACAAGTGTATTATGGTGACCTTTAATGTAGCAGATGGAGAATTTATAGCGAGAAAACCACTGCTGCCAGCGAAGCAAATGACTGTTGGGAATCTTTTTCTTGGACTGATCAAGGATTTTTGGAAAAAAGGTGTTATCCATTTCAATGACAAAATGATAAGGAGTGAGGTGGAAAGCAAACTTTTCCATACCTCTTTTGACAACAAGAATCTCCTTATAATTGATATGATAATGGCATTCAAAAGAACAAATTGGCCACTTTTATGTCCATAATAGTATCGACTGCCATTGATTTCTACGATGAGCACAACACCCTAGTGGGTGTCACCAGCATCAATTTGTAAGATGCGTTGTCCCGTGTCAAGAATCTTTGAAGGTGGAGGATCCTGACAAAGATGCTTTAGATGCTGGATAGCCTTGGTTTGTTCCATTGTCGAAGGTGGTGGATTCTTTTTCAGAAGCTTAGATAAACTTGAAGTGTAAGCTGCCAGGTGTGGTATGAACTCACGAATATAGTTAACAATCCTGAGGAATTATTGTATTTGCTTTATAGTGAGATGTTTATCAGGAAAATGTAACAGCTTTTGTGCAATATGTGGACCAGGCTGGTAGAATTCATCTTTGCAATGCACACCCAGAAAATCAGTTTCGGTAATGCCAATGATGCTTTTCGAAGCTGAAAGTATAATGCCATACTATTTAGTAAGATCCAAGAATCGTTGCAGTAAGGCCTGATGTTCCTCATGGGTCTTTGAGAATAGTAAAATATCATCGATGTAAGTGATTGCACTGTAGAGGATAGGCTTATAAATCTTGGTCATTGTTTTCTGCAACAGTGATGGGGCGACTTTAAGCCCAAATGGCATAATAGTCCATTGGTACTGTGCATTGAGAATGCGGAATGCAGTCTTGTATCTCTTAGTTAGGTGAATAACTAGTTACCAAAATCCTGCTTTCAGGTCAAACTTAGGAAAAAGTAACAACTTCTTTGAGAAATAGTACATGAGCACTGATATTTGGAAGAGGAAACTTGTCATCTTACAGAAATATATTCAGAGGCTTGTAGTCAATGACTAATCTCTTTTTTCACGTTTCTGCTCTGAACGTTTATTGACATAGAATACTTGGCAAGCCCAATCCGACTTTGTAGACTCAATAAGTCCTTGCTTCAAAAGGATTGCACACTCATCTTATGCAAGCTTTAGATCATCAGGATTCATCCCTGGATATGTGGCATTTGTAAGATTGATATCCTCATTCTTCTTAAAAGGTAGACTTATAAAAAAGTCAGCATTTTTCCATAGAGGATACGGGTGAAAAAACTGTGCATGAGATATAGGACAATATTCCAACAGTTTATCTTGTAATGCAGTATAATGTGTAGGAATTTGAGTTAGTTCAAACACATTCTTAATATCAATATATGGACTGAAAACGATTGATACCTAAGGCTTGTGGGTAGGATCTGTAAAGGTGAGGCTTTACTGTAAACATCCATACCAATAAGAATGTTTGGGTCAGGTAGATTACTTCCAATAACTTTAGTCCAAACTGTACATTGCGGAAAGAATCATATTCCGATTCTTCTCTTGGTGATTAACCCAATCTTGAAGAAGTTACCATCAACAACAGTAAAATATTCATCATGTGACATCCATGCGTCAGATGATAAGATATTGGACTTCATGATCGTATGACTGGATCCAATATCCATAAACCTGATAGCTTTAATAGGCTTATCATATTTGTCTTGTTGAAAGAGTTGGATCTGGACATATGGTCGTTGAAATAGTGTACGATCTACCTTCGTACATGTCTGTTATAGCATGTATAGTGAATCATCCTCTATAGAAACAGAGGAGTCAGATGATTCTTCATCTTCAGAAGTTGTGATTAATACAACAAACTTTGTGTCCTCGTCTTCTTGAGATTGTTCCTCAATTAGATCTTCAAAGTTGTTAAAAGAATGAATGGGCAGAATAGATTGCATCTGCTTCAACAACTTGATATCCTTTTTTATTTTGTGAGGACATGTTCATGCAAAGTGTCTATATTGTCTACAGAGAAAGCATCGTTTAGCTTTCTGGCGATGAGAGGATTTCTTGAAGAACCAAACAAATATTATTTTCTTGTCGCTCTTCCTTTCATAAGTTTTCTTTAAAGGCTTGTAGCCTTCCATTTGTCTGCGGTGCTTCTTCTATGATAGACTTGTCGAAGATGAGCTTTCTCTATAACACTCACAAGTCTTTTGTCTTTGCACTTGATTTGCAAATAAGGCTTCTTGCAAGCCTCTTTGAGGACTGGACCACCCTTAATAATATTCTTGAATAAGGCATATTGATCACATAACTTATTAAGAGAAACTAAAGTAAGCTGGTAGATTTCTCTAAGAGATATATTTGTCATATCTCTCTGTAAAGAAATTATGGTCCTTTGTAGCTCTGGTTGCAGTTGATCTGGAAGGGATGAGATAAAAGTATAACGAAGATTAACATCATTCCATCCATTCAAGAGATAGTACCTTTCCGTTATACGTTAGTAATGTTTTTGAATATCACACTTATCAAGCGAACAATATTTCATTGCAAAATATTCTTGACGGATTTGCTTATCAATAATCTGAAAGTCACTAATGAATTATTTATGGATTACTCCAAAAAATGTTCCTGCTGTAGTGACTTGGATATACTGAAGTCGTTGATAGTCATTAATACTTTGCCACCATTCTTGCAAAGTACCAGTGAAACGAGATGTAAAATCAGACAAAATATCCGATAAAGGATTATTAGGTCGAGTCATTTGTAGATCTATCCAAACACCAAATTCATGCATTCGTTCTCTCCATTTCTTTGGAGGTAGATCATCAAAAGTAAACTAAGGTCCTGAAGTAGGCTTGGTTTGAGCCTGTGCAGCTGGCTGAGCTGGTGTTGCTTATGGTGCTAGTTCAGGATTGAAAGGTTCAATACTTATGGATTCTGCCTCACTTATTTCTGGTTTAACTTTAGTAGGATTAGGCATCGTCATCAGAACTTGAGATAACTTTGATAGATCAGCTAACTGTGCTGAGGAATCAGAAGACGATTCAGAGATTGTTGTAGAAACTTCAGATGTTGGGACAAAGGCTTCAGAATAAGCTTTTGTATTATCTGATTGATCATAAAAATCTTTTGTAATATGTGTAGATGCAAGAGTTGTGATGAACTCTGTCTGTAGCGCTTTGTCCTTACTAAGAGATGAGGTGAAAGGTTGAACTTTTGGTAGAGACGTTAGAGGTGTATGAATCTGTAACGACTTACTCCACTGATTAACTGGTTCAAATTTAGTGTATGAAGGTGATGGCTTAGGAACCTTAGATGGCTCAGAAACTCGTTGCTCAGGAACTAGGACATGCTTTGGCTTTGGTTTTGACCTTTTAGGTTTTTCTTGAGTTTTTTGAGGATGGATGTACTGTCTAATCAAAGGATAATTGAACTTGAATACCTTTGAATAGTCAACTTCTTCTGGATACGTCTGATATATAGGAGATGGGTATGTTAGCTGAGTATTTGGAAATAATGAAGAGGATAAGCCATATACTGTCCTCGACTGTGCATATTGCATATCAGCTTCCGTTTGTTGCACAATCCCTTGTATCTTCTGGATTTCTCGAACTTTAGCATCGAAGTCAGGTTCAAGATAATGTGTAGCAATGTAATGTCAAAGATCAACATCAAGTCACTGAATCTGCGCTTTGTAAGACTGATACATTTTTTATATTTGCTTAGAGACTGCGTCGACGTTGTGTTGCATAACATAGGTTTATTGATCGATTCTATCCATCTTAGAATCAATTCGTCGAAGAAATTTATTATATGCTACTGCATTAGATGTTTGCCAGTTAAGAACTTTATCGGAAGGATTGGATATAAGTGTTCCTTGTGAAGTGATTCCTGTCGCTTAGATATAGGGATTATAGATAACCCTCGTTGATTCATCAGTACTGCTGTGTAAAGAAGGAAAGTCTTCCTCATATGGCATAGCCATCATACGACGTATAGAAGTAGGAGTCATAGCAGGAATTATTGGCTTAGACTGACATGGAGAAGATTTCAGCATCTCTAAAAAAGATCTAGGTCTGGATCTTTCTATATGTAGACTTTTAAGATTGTTAAAATCATCTGAATCTGGATCGTCTCTGTGTGGATGATATTGTTAAGAAGGCATACAACGAGATTTTGGCTTTTCTTCTTCCTTCTCCTTCTGGCACATCTTTCATCATCGTCATCACTATCTGAATCAGGATTGAGACATATTTCACAATCTAGTTTACACATACATGGGTTGACATCCCATATAAAATGTCTACGATGATGACTGACATAAATTGGATCTATATTAGATTTGAAATAATGGATAGGAGGACTAGATTTACCTTCCGTATGTGAAAATACGAGTTGGATCATAAATATTGCCCTAAAGGTAGAAGGTTCGGATGGATCTTCATTAGGCTTCGCGTAGATGGACTTTACTGTTCCATCTTTCAGTGTCCTCAGAATCAGAGGAGTTGTAGTATGAAAAGAGTGTCGATGAGATACGTGGAACACCTTTTGGTAGTTGGTGATCCATTCAGTGTCCAAGATCCCACATCAGTTGGGAAGGAGAACGAAGCATCCCTTATAAGGGTGTGGATACCTTCCCCTTGCAGAAGCATTTTTCATGCCCTAATGCATCGGATCCCATCATAACTCTGAAGTTAAACATGTTAGGGCCAGAGCAGTACCAGGATAGATGACCTCCTGGGAAGTCCTATGAAAAAAAACCGTGAGGGTGTGGACCACGAGCCACTTAAAAAGGCCCAAAGCGGACAATATCTGCAATCGGGTGGTCTAGGTTGTTACAATTGGTATTAGAGCCAGTACCCGGGCCGTTGTGCCAGCGAGGACGCTGGGCCTCCTAGGGGGTGGATTGTAAGATCCCACATCGGTTGGGAAGGAGAACAAAGCATCTCTTATAAGGGTTGTGGATACCTTCCCCTTGCAGACGTGTTTTTCATGCCATAACACACCGGATCAGAACTTCGAGGTTAAACGTGCCAGGGCAAGAGTAGTACCGGGATGGATGACCTCTTGGGAAGTCCTGTGGGAAAAAAAACTGTGAGGGTGTGGACCACGAGCCACTTAAAAAGGCCCAAAGTGGACAATATCTGCAAGCGGATGGTATGGGCTGTTACATAGTAGGCATCAACTTTTCAAGTTCCTGTGTTGGTAATTGCTTCAGGATCTGGATGATAGTAGTCTAATCATTGGAACGATCAACAACTATATAAAGGGCATTCGAAGTGGAATTAGGAAAGTTGAGGTCCAAAGCATGATTCTGTAGCCGATAGATCATCTGGTGATGTAAAGTAGCCATGATGGCTATAGGATCTTGATCTTATCCAATGATCTGAACTTGTAGACGTTTGGACAAAGTGGGATCATCCAACCGGATATTGAAATCTGGTGTTATGGTCTGAATGAAACTTTCATTATTGAGTGTTGTCAACAAGGTACCAATCAAGGCATTCTGGTATGTTGTATAGGCAGTGCCTAGAAGAGATATCCTGATTGTAGCAAGTATTCCCTTTCTTCCATGAAGTGTGAGAACAAGACGTATAGCTTTTAACATGAAGATGTGTATGATTTTGTTTCCTCCAGAGAGAGATCAGCTCTTTAGGGATTTCAAGCTTTACGTATTGTTCTGCTGTTGTAGATCTGAGATCACACTGTTCCAATCTGAAAATTTGGATGATTTCTTTGACTTTAGGTCTAAAGGTAGACAATATTGTACGAATACTTCTCGTCCAAGAACGATCATGAGAATATATACTGTACTGACTCAATAAAGGTAAAGAAGACTCACAAACACGATTTTTTATAAGTACATGAGTGATTTCTACAAGATTTTTTATGTGATAAAATAACACATGCTTTACATTAGAAGGTAAACTAGACATAGACAAAGTTGAAGATAAATGAATAGGGTCATTAGGTAATGTTTCCATTACTTATGGTGCTCTCCCCATTCACTTTGCTCAAGAGATAATGTTACTTCCGTCAAGACACGAAATATGACTTTGATACCACTGAGCCCCCCTATAAGACCTTGTGAAGTGACAGGTACAGATTTAACCAACCAACCTCTATGCCCAAGTCTCTTTATCATTTAGGGATTCGAGCTCATGACGATGGCGAAACCACAACGGGCTCTAAACCACTTCGCCTCCCTAAGAGTCCTTACAAATAGAGGTGAGACCAAATCTTAAATAAACCTCCCGCTCTAGAAGCGGCACCTCTGATGTTAGCCAACACTGGCCTATGAGCCAAACTTCAAATTTTCATTAAGAAGAGATGCTTTTTAAATTAGTGACAAATATTTAGATTCATTTTTAAATTTTTTCAAAAAATTTGAAGTATCTTAAAATTTATTATCGATTTATTTGAGTTGAAATTTTATTAAACTTGAACTCAAAAAATTATTAAATAATTTATTTAAAATTTAATTAGCAAATTAATATATGGTTTTAAATACGGAAAACGAAAATATAAAATAAAAAGAAAACGTAATTACGAAAAAGGGAAATATACAAGGCGGTGAAAACTATACACAAGGCGGTCAAAACTAAGTGAAGTCATACCGTTAGATCTAACCCCATGAAGTCCTGATCCAACGGTCAGGGTGCCTAAAAAATTCTCTAATTACGTGAGAATTGTCCCAATAATTAATACTACAATTGGGCAAGAAGAACAAGCCCTAGCTCAGATTTTGGTGCCAATTTCATTTGAAATCTCACCTTTTTATTCTCATTCTTTCAATCGCGAGAGAGGAAGAGAAACAGATCAGCGGGAGAACCATAAAGAAGAAAAGAAATGGTGAGCTCGCCGCTGGTAAATACGTACCCGTTGTCGAGCTACACGTTTGGGACCAAAGAGCCCAAGATGGAGAAAGACACCTCCGTCGCGGATCGTCTCGCTCGCATGAAAGTCAAGTTTGTTTCTTTTCCCTCCTTTCTTTTTTTGTTTCACAATTCGTTCTCTTTATTAGCGCAGTTGTAAACCCCAGATAAACCCTACTTTTGTTACTATTTGTTTGGTAGATTATGGAAATGCCCCGCTAGTTTGCTAGTTAATTGGCGAGAATTTGAGTTTCAAATCCCGAATCTGTTTGTTATTTGTTAGTGTCAGCTAGGTTTTTTTGGAGGTGTATGGTTTTTTTTGGAGTTTAATTTTACTCGGATTCTGATGGGCACTGTTTCGTTTTTGTGATTCAGCTACATGAAGGAGGGGATGAGGACAAGTGTGGAAGCAATTTTGCTGGTATGATCTCTAGTCTATGTCGGTGATCTTTAGCTTAGGTGGCTACAGAACTGCAGTCAATATTCACTAAAGAACTTCGTCATTCTTGTAGATGTTGTTTTGGTACAAGATACTGCAGCAATCATTTTGCTGAGGAATAGATTTTCGAAAAGCATTTCTTTATTGGATCGATTCAATTGTATCATGGAAATATATTTTTAGTGTTGGATTATTCAATAATTTGCAACATGTTAGAATTGGAACAAATATTGTATGTTGAGATCAGCTATCATTGCTTCATATTCTTCCCATATTGGAAATTTCATTTTGCATCAGATCCATCATAAATGTCTTGGAGATTTTTCATCTTTTTCTTGGCTCAAATACAATTTTGATGCTGTAGGTACAAGAGCATAATCACCCCCACATACTACTACTACAGATCGGAAATACATTCTGCAAACTTCCTGGTGGACGACTGAAGCCAGGAGAGAATGGTGCTTTTTTCTGTCTTTTCTGCAATACTATCTTTCCTACCACAATATTTGTTCTCTATGCTGTGCTTGTATTAAGAAAAGATCCATTTCAATTTTTAAATTTGTAGTTCTTATGTCATTCATGAATATCTTAACAGAAATTGAGGGTTTAAAGAGGAAGCTGACCAGCAAGCTTGGTGCTAGTTCACCTGCTCTAGTTCCAGACTGGCAGG
>JAOQMR010000007.1:23222068-23234206 GCA_027563865.1 Erythroxylum pelleterianum
TTAAAGGAGCTGATTGTATATTCCTTATTTAGGTAGGACTCCTAGTGTATATATGTAGATAAACTCCTCTCTAATAATACACAGTTTTTAGCATACAAAAAATCCTTTGCATTAACATATCTAAGTTCCATTCTCTACCAACATGAAAAGGTAAACCAATGTCAACATGTAATAAAGCTGTTCTATTCTTTATTACTTCTCCTAGTTAAAGTTCAAGCAATTTGTATAAACAAAACAAGCTAATGTTCTTGGGTATTACAAACTTAAACTTAAGAAAATGTACTGAACAAGAAATACAATTAAAAGTTGCTTTTCAGTGTCATACAATAGGCATCACTCCACACAAAGAACTGATTCACAATGGCCTTGGAGATGGAAACTACTAGAGCAGTCGATTTAAGAACAGTTTGGAGATAACTAGGATTGAAAGCAGAATCCCAGGTTTAATCATACACAGGTACAAGGTAAGCTTCCTCTAATTACAGGAAATTTCATATACAGTCCATTACAGGATACAGACTGATACACCTTCTAAGCTTCTATTAAGAAGTCACTCATTTGGTTCATTACATTATATAGGCGCGTAGCTATTATAGTCATCTTCTGCCTGAGATTGACCAAGAACGGATAATATAACAAAAGTACCGTAAAGAATGGTAACAACTGCAGTGAAGTTAACAAGCAAAGCCTCAGGGCCATACTTGGCAAGGCCAGAGCTCTCCAGGAATGTCAGCTTCTCCAGGAACCCAATAGATGCATTGGCAACTGCTAAAATGTAGACGAAAAGTCCAAATAATACATGCCAGGGAAGCGATGCACTCCTAAGTCCAGCTGACCCTCCAGGGAAAAAGAAAATTATGAATCCATATATCCACTGTAAATTAAACAAGTTGTGTTAGTGTTTGATGAATGCAATGGGAAAATATACTGGAACGTTTGATAATATGGCATGTTTTTACCTGAATACCGTAAAGAGAAATGATTCCAATTCCAAGCCAGGAGTGTAAGCTGTAGAGATTGACAATGGAGCTCTCGTTATGGAACTTGAATGCTGTGTATATGCCAATGATACCCAGAATAAGAGCAACGGCGTGCAGAACCAGATGTATTAGTTTCTTTTCTTTTTTCCTCAAAGGAAGTGACTTGTAGCTTATAATGGCTGCATACACAATGTACAGAACTTTTCAGTTGGGAAATGAAGTCAACAAAAGCAAGAGGGAGAATTAGAACTAGATATTGATTAGAAAATTACACTTTGTTGCTAGCAAAGATTTAACTGACAAAATTTGTAAAAGGTGGTTCATTACCTTCACCTCCTATGATCACTAATCCGATCAGCATCAAGACAGGATGAATCTGAGACCAAAAGACCAGAATAAAAATTCAACTCTCAGTAATCAGTTTGAGCACATATTCAGTAGAGAATAACACAATGAAGTCACTTTCTTCTCTTCTCTTTTTTCTTTTTCACTTTTCCCTGGCTTTTCATAAATGAGAATCAACAGTTAAATATTGGACAGGACGTGAAAAGAAAAACAGGAAAAAGAGAGAACATTCACTTGAATAATAGGCTGTGTGCTAAAGTTAAGTTCATTCAAGCATCATGAGGGGAGTAGAATGAATGTTGATCGTTGAAAGGAATAAGAGTTAACTAACTAGATTGGGCCACTTAGTGAAAGAGAAGCGAGCCATTCAACATAATTAGCAAGTGCTAGTCGGTAGACAAGTTAAGTTAGAACTTTGGAGTCTAAACAAGTAAAAGAAAACTTTGAAACTACTTTCCAAGTAAAGAATTAGGTACAAAAGCTAAACACATGAACATCCTTAAGAGTAGAATGAATGTCAATCGTTGAAAGGAATAAGAGTTAACTAACTAGATTGGGCCACCAATACTTAGTGAAAGAGAAGCGAGCCGTTGAACATAATTAGCAAGTGCTAGTAGGTAGAACAGTTAAGTTACAACTTTGGACCCTAAAGAAGTAAAAGAAAAGTTTGAAACTACTGTCCAAGTAAAGAATTAGGTACACAAGCTAAACACGTGAACATCCTTAAGAGGGTTCCTAATTGTGCAGCAAAATCAACATTTTTCCCAGAAATGAAAACTTCAAACCCATTTCAGTACACGTGATAGTTGCTAAAGTAATGAAGTTGCTCCAGCTTTTCCAAGCAAATATATTAGGCCATTTTCTAGTCAATGGGCGATTCCTGTGTCTTTTAAAAAATGCCAAGCAAGAGACGTGTGGATGTAGAAAACCAAGCTGTCCAAAGTCAAATGGATGACACCAAAATCCTTTGAAAGAAACAACCGTGAAAACCTCAACAGAAGGCAATGCGAAGCAAAAACCAGAGCTTAAGAGACTGTAGAAATCCTGTTAAAAATTGTACCGATAATGGAAACTCCAAAGATTCTATATCAGCCACTATTAACCGAACCCTAGCATAGATTAGACCTTAAAACAAACACCTTGAGTTCTGATTTGGAAATTTAACAAAAGAGCAGGAGAAAAAAGAACATACAAAGCAAGAGAAAAAATAAAGACAGAGCCCAGAAGCCAAATCCGATACACAGAAGCACAACGAGAGCTCAAAAGCAGCAAAACAGGGAAAAACACTGAATAACCACGAAGCCATAAAAGACATAGAAACAGAAAAGAAGGAGCTTTACATTAAAGATGAGACTTTTGTTCTTGGCTTCCCAAGCCAATCCACCTCTAAAGTGTATGCACCAAACTAAAACCATAACAGCACCTGCCACAGCCAAAACATGAGTGATGAAAGTGAAAGGAAGTGCTTTTGCTGTTATAGCCATGATCGCTGATGCGCTTCTCCTTGGTTTCTCTCTCGAAGCTCCAAACAAACTAAGTTAATCGCACCAAATTTGTTATCTTTATCTCTTCCAGCGAGTTAATTCCAACGACATTGACCGTTAGATATAACGATCTCCCAAATGATTGGATCGATGCCGCGTGTCACCTAATCATTCGCCAGCATTGCTGGAATTTGGTGCCCGCCCAGTTTCGTGTTTCCTCCGGATCCGCAAATATTTATAATATAATTATTCTTTTTGTTGATAATTTTGAGTTATAAGAGGTTAAATTCTTGGGTAAGTACTAAATATGTTTTTCTTTTTTTAGGAAAATATAGTTAATATCATTGATTATAAAAGGCGAGAAGCTCGAGCTAGCAAGTAAGCAACACCATTCGAAGATCGGCTCATGTAAGTATTAAGTGCCATAATATTTATTTTAATTTGTGTCATGTAAAATTAATAATTCACAATTATAAACTAGTATAAGTGATATAAAAATATATAATAATTTTTAAAGAGAATAAATTAAAAAGTATTTAAAATTTTTTAAATTTAGAGTCAAATTTTTTAAAATTCTTAATTTAATAATTAGTTTTTTCAAAATTTATATTAATTAGTAAAAAATATCATTTTACTAATTATATTAATAGATAGATGAAGGTGAGCCCTTGATTAATTAACAAAGTTGTTCTTTTGTGACCATAAGATTATAAATTCAAGTCATAGAAACAACTTCATTGTAAAAATACAAAGGGAAAATTGCGTACATTATAACCCTTCTTGTACTCCGACAAAGCGGAGAATCTTATATACTGAGTACGATTTTAATTAATAGATAGATATTTATATAAAAATAATTTTTAGACTTAGTTTATAAAAGTTTTAAAAATAATAAATACACTTTAAAATTGTAAAATTTTGATGTTAAATTAAAAAATTCTAAAATTTTAAAAGGTGTGTGGTGTTATTAATCATAAATCATAAAATCAGAGAAACATAACACTACTACGTCGTTTGGAAGGGTTTTTTGATCTGCAGAGAATCACAGGTGGGATAGGAGCTGTCTTAGCTGAAGTCATCTATGAAATCACTCCAGGAGATGGACCATTCAAAGCATGTGTCAATCAACGGGGAGAGGCGTAGATGGACATGGACTAATGGACCCCAACCTTTTTAATTAACGTCCGTCCAATTCGAATATTGTAGCTACGTACAAGGCTTGCTAAGACTTATCTGGTCATGATTGTGTCATCTGATTTCAGTTTAGTGGAAACTTTCAATTACTTGCATGTTTTGCTTCTCTATTGGCATTATTGCGATTTAGACCGTTTTTGTCGTAGTCTTTGGACTCAAAAGGTGGAATGCCCATCCTAGGCGCTCCTACATTCTGGCTCGATATTGTGTGAGGGAGGTAAATTACGGTCTGATCTCAGCCAGCTTCTCGGAAAGGCGGCCCAGTGCTCGGTGCACACAAGGAGTTACCACATTGGATGAACTCCCACACTGCCGCTGCCGAGACTCGAACCCAAGACCTTGGACTCACTTTCCTTCCCAATAACCAACTAGGCTACCCGTCGGCCACTATAATTTATGAACATCTTATCAATAGGTCGAAAAGGCCACTATAATTTATGAACATCTGATCAAACATTTGCTTATTTTTTAATTATTAATTTATTAAATACAAAATTTAGTGTATATATATATCTATATAAAAAAAGACGCTTACAAACTTTTAGTTATAGAAAGAAAATATAAATTTTGTCTTCAAAAAAATTGGTTGATAAGGTTGATAAAATTAATATATAGCAAAATTTTTCAATAAGTATATTAAATTTATTTTAAATAATATAAATGACTCATATAATTTAAATAATATAGATTTAATTAATTTAAGTGTTGGCAAAATTAAGCTGTGGTGCATGGATTAATGATTGCAAAACTAAGATAAGAAAGTCCCATCTACTGCAACAAATCTAAGAATATACAACCTACTCAACTCAGAAAGTGCATAGATTCAATTTACATATTATCGTATCAATCTACAAATTTATCTAGTGCGTACTTAAAAAATAACGACTACAAATTTTTATAACAAAAAAGAAAAAAAAAGAAAAGTAAAAATTGACAACATCACCTAAAAGTTTAAACTGCTACTCACTTAATTTTTTTTTTAAAAAAATATAACTAATCAAGGGAAATATTTAATGTCCAAAACTGGACGTGAAATGACCTCACCAACTTCATGGACGAAATGTTCTTAGCAATCACTACATTGGAAAACGCCTTTACGAAATTGGATTCGAGTTGGATTGAAGCATGTACAAAAAGTAATATGTTGAGATTTGTAACTATGGGAATATAGATTGGTGAAATTTAAAGACCTGTAAAGGGAATAAGGTATATTCCTAGCATCATATGGTTCCCTCATATTCGACAAAACAACAATCATATGTCCTCAAGGGTGGTCCAGGTAATTGGGTTTTAAAAAGCCTCCTAACTTATTTATTTAAAAATATTACATAGAATAATTGACTGAAAATAGAAATATACTAAAATTTACAAATATTTATTAGATCAAATATAATGCACGGACAATTTTTTTAATGAAAAGCAACAATTAACTAACTTCAATGTATAATTTCCTCAAGCAGTGCGATTCCGTCAAGACAATCCAAATAATGCAATTATGAATTTGATCTAGAACATCAAAAACAACAATTATCTTACTTCAATGTATAATTTCCTCAAATAGTACGATTCCGTGAAGACAATCCAAATAATGCAATTATGAATTCGATCTAGAACATCAAAACTGATGTGATCCACATTTTACTGTATATAACTATATATGAAACATAGATAGTCACGTGATTATCCTATATATATATATAAGGTGATAAGGTGACTTGCAAACTACAAGATACCCAAGGCTGGTCCAAAGGTGGTTAAACATAATGCTATAGTTTAATCAGAGGAGCTTAAGATTCCTCATGCATCCAACGAGATCAACCAACTGAAGATTTTTCTATCAGATTATGGATATAAAAGCTCCAGCGAGGGAAGGGTGGGGAGAGAAGCACATGGGAACATGTGCATTCATTCACAGAGCAACTTGGCTGGGACTTGACAACAACTATGGCACTGCAATTAATGGGTCCCCAAAAAGATTGAATTAATTGAACCACTTATGCTACTTGCACTGTTGCCCTGATCCGAGGAGATGTTCAACTTTTTAAAGTAGCTTTTCGCTGCATAAAGGCAAAAGCTGCCGCTTCTTGGGGCAATTAGGTATGGTTTGTCTCAATGCACAACCAATCCACATAACGTTTTTAGTTGCCCTATTACTACATTATTGATCTTCCTATGAGAGTTTCAAGTACATTTCTTGCAATAATTTACTACAATTCAAGTTTTGTCTTGTACATATTCTAGGTTGCTTTAGTCTCAAAATTTGACCAAATGCAGATCCATACAACACTTGTACGTAAATTGGAAGAATATAATAGTTTGGTTTTATCAGGTAAGCAAAACTACAGATTCTGTTTTACGAGTTGCAGAATGTACTCAAAAGAGTATGTATCATGTGCTAGAAAAATTTCATTCTTTTTCTTTTAAATTTCATATGCCTTTGTTAACTGAAAATGGAGAACTTTTACTCATTGAACAGAAAATTTCCTAATTTCCTCTTAATTCTAATTTTTAGGCTATCATTACTTTCTTTATACGTGCAAACCCCCCACCAGAAGACAACTAGGTAAATATATTTTCACAAAAAGTGAAAGGTAAAAAAATATAAGCGTAGGTATACTAAATAGAACATAAAAGCTTACATGTACATTCTTCAAAATTCTTTTCCTCAGACAAGTTATTCCTGTTATTGCATGTACAGAACGGCTTACCGCCGAAAGTACAGGGTCATCTATGTAATTTCGATACGCGCACCTCGTGCCATACTGCAATGAAAAGAAAACTTTAGTAAGTCCAGCTGTGTTCTCCCCGTAAAAAAAAGTTTCACATGATTTTAGTAAGATACAGAAGCTTCTCTACTTCAGAATTTTTTTTAACTCCTGTAACGGTTTCATTTCAGTTTTGGATCCAAGTCAACCTCGGTTCTCATGTCCGAACTCTCTGAACCGTCTGAATTGTAAGCTACAAAGGCATTAAAGAACCATAACTATAAACTTCTTGTTACTTTTTGGTTGTCCTTGGGTCTGGGAATTTGTGATAAACCTTACAGTGATTGTTTGGATCCAGACCTAGAAGACAAAATTTGTCACAAGTTGTGATAGGGAGCCTTTCTATGAAGATTCTGTGAGCATCCAGAGCAAAGTCTAGAAATGTTCAAGTCATGGAGGGTCGAAAAGAAAAAGATCAAAATGGTCTTCAAATTGCAGTTTCAGGCAACCCAGGTACTACTGTTTAACCGGCAAACCTTGTCATTGAATCATAAGTGGGTTTGTTTTAACGACATTGGTAGCGTTGTTAGTAGATAGGTAATTGTAGTGGCATACATTCTGTTGGCAATTTCATTAAGTTTCTCCCACAATTAGTAGACAAGTGGTTACCTTGTTTAGGATCTACGTTTCAGGTGCCACAGTTGAAGAATCCTACGTTATTTGTATCTCTGATGCCAGCGGATGTTGGAAAGCCAACATTCAAACTAGTGAAAACCGCAGCTCAGGATGGAACCTGTACATGGGAAAAGCCTGTTTATGTAACGGTGAAATTTGTGAAGGAGCTAAAAACTGGAAAGGTTCATAAGAAAATATATCATTTCATTGTTTCCAGTGTACGTTATAAGTAACTCTCTCAGAGATTTTTCCCATTTTCTCTCAGTTTAAATTTGTTAATCGTCATAGTTGATATATGTTTCATGCAATTTTCGCAGGGCTCATCAAAATCGGCTTATCTAGGTGAAGCTTCTATTGATTTTGCAGAATTTGCCGATGAAGCTGAGCCAATGACCGTTTCTCTCCCTCTAAAGTTCGCAAACTCTGGAGCAGTTCTAAATGTTAGTTCTAGCTTTCTTGACTAGCTTTCGACCCCCAACTCAACACCCATACGAACAAAGAATTTTAACTGATTGCCTTTCTTGGCTGAATATAGTTCTTTAAATTCAAATTTATTCATTTACGTTTTTTTGTCTTTCACTGACTCGAACTCAACATTGGAGCAGGTGACAATCCAAAAGATAGAGGGAGGAATTGATCAAAGGTCAAGACAAATACCCGCTGCTCATTTAGCATACCGTGTTCTCTTTTTGTTGTGATTTACTTCCTTGATTGAATTAAGCTGTAAACCCTTTTTCTACAAGTATGACTAATAGTAGAATATAATCTCAGATACATTGAGGGCAATGGAGAATCCAATGATGTAAGCATGAAGAGCCAAATGAACCAGAAAGACAGAAATAATGAAAGTTTTGCTGAAGTAAGGTCTAATGTCATCTGTAGTCGCTCTCTCTTGCAGGATAGAACTCCAGGCTAGTTTATATTGAATCTTACAGATAGCCTATTGTACAAGATTATAACTAAACCATTTCTTAATCATATGACAGGACAGGAGCTTGGAGAATGAGGAAGAAGGCAGTTTCAGATCAACTATGGGCTCAAACCTTTTCACTCCAAAGAATCGTTTGCATCGAAGATCAAGCACAGAATGGTCGTTGGTTTCAACTTCAGATGGAAGTTTATTTGACTCGACAAACAGTCTTGAAGAAAATGTTCTAAGAGAATCACAGGACACTTCAAGCGATACTGTTGAAAAACTCATAGCCAACCTAATGAGGAAATCAGACTTAACAGAACTGGAAATGCAGTCTTTGCGGAAACAGATTATGAAAGAGAACAAAACAGCACATGAGTTATCAACACAGATTGCAGACCTCAAAAAGGAGAAAGATGCACTCGAAGTAGAATGTGAAAAGCTCAAATCCTCGCAGAAATCTGTTGGAGCAGAAGAATTGCTGAAACAATTGCTAGCTGAGAACAAGGACCTTAGGGTTAAGGTAGAAGAAATCAGGCGAGAACTCGTTCATGAAAAGGATACTAAGACCAATCTTCAAATGCAACTCCAGAAAACACAAGATTCTAATTCTGAGCTGATTCTTGCTGTCCAAGATCTTGATGAAATGTTGGAGCAAAAAAATATGGAAATATCTTCTCTTTCCAGCAAGCTAGAGTTAAGAACGAATGAGGTTGAGAATAGGTGCAAATGCAATGTGAAAGAGTATGAAGAACAACTAGCAGTCATTGAATTGGAGAGGACAGATGGCCATAAACATGATTCCAGTGAATTAGATGAACTGAAGCAAAAGATCACAGACTTGAGTAATGAAATAGAGATGTGCAGAGAAGACGGGGAAAAAAAAGAGAATTATATTGAGCAACTCATCCAAGACTATGAGGACTTGAAACAGGAAAATCATGTTATCTCTTCCAAGTTAGAGCAAAACCAGATAGAAGAACTAAGGAGACTGCGCGAATGCGCTGAATCTGCAGCCACAATCACAGAACTTGAGTTGCAATTGCATAGGCTAGAAGAGAAGTTAAAGAAGCAAACACAAGAATTATCAGAATCCATGGTTTTGGTCAATGAACTTGAAAGCCAGGTCAAAGGATTGGAGAAAGAGCTAGAGAAGCAGTTAGAAGGATTCGAAAATGATCTGGATGCCATGACACATGCCAAGATTGAGCAAGAACAGAGAGCAATCCGTGCAGAAGAAGCTTTGAGGAAGGCAAGGTGGAAGTATGCTAGTACAGCAGAGCGTTTACAAGAGGAATTTAAAAAACTTTCTGTGGAAATGGAAAGTAAGTTTGACGAGAATGAGAACCTGACTATGAAAGCAATAGCTGAAGCGAAGGAGTTGCACTTGCAGAACAAAATTATGGAAGACAAGCTTCAAAAAGCTGCTGCAGAGCTTGTACTAATTAAGGATCAGAACAAAACAAGGATGGAAGAGCTATCGACTCATTTAGATGTAAAACCCAAATTCGTAGATCAGATGTCCCTGGAAGTAGAATATATGTCGAAGCAATTGCAAGATGTTAAGTGTGAAGAAGAAAAACGAGAGGCGTCCACGACAGAAATTCAAATGCCCATCAAAGAAGACAATGATATCACTAAGCATTCAAAGCAAGATGTTCAGTCAAGAAATCAATTGGAACAAATGAAAATATCACTTGAAGAAACATGCATCCTGTTAGAAAGTTCAAAGAGAGAAAGGGATGAACTGCAAAGAAATTTTGAATTGGCTAAGAAGGAAGCTGGGAAAACGGAAGAAGAACTATGGATCTTAAGGTCATTTAAGGAGGAAAAGGAGACAATAATCAAGGACCTCTTATCGGAAATGGAAAGCGTTAGAACTCAACACAAGACATTAAAACATTGCTTGCCCAACGAAGAGCTTCAGAAAGAAACATTTGAAAAGAAAATCCTCCAATTGACGGATGAGCTGCAAAAGGTAAACGAGTTGGCATGTGTTGAAGGAAATGATAATGCCAAGAAATCCGTGGAAGCAAATACCGTACAAGATTTACCAGAGTCAAAGAGGAGCAATACAAAGAGCAAGCCGGCTACAAAAGAGGATGCTATACCAAAACTTGAAAGGTATAATTGAGGTCTTTTCTTACACTTCAAATTACATGCGTTCTTGACAAATTTTGGTGAATCCACTAGAATTCCTCATCCTTCGTTGTGATAAGTAGAAAATTCTTCCTTTTGTCTTGACATGATTCACCTTACAATGCTCTGATTTATGTTTTTATTACCGCCTTTTGGCTTTGTTTTAAGTTATGTTTTGACTGAAACTTCAAGCTCTATCCTGACAGGAATGAATCTGACCTTGCTGAATTTTTGGACGAAATCGCTCTGCTAAAGGAAAGAAATCTATCTATGGAGACTGAGTTAAAAGAAATGCAAGAGAGATATTCTGAACTGAGCCTCAAATTTGCAATGGTAGAAGGCGAAAGGCAACAGCTTGTCATGACCATACGCAATCTCAGGAATGGGAAGAAGAACTAGCTCATCCTTTGTGTAAGACATTCGTAACAGAACTGAAGCAGAGCGGTAGAAGTTATTGAAGAGTTCGCCTTGCAGCAAGTCTTCTTCCTCAAGTATGAAAATGTAATTGCAGCTAATTTAACAGTCCAAGAAATAATGAACACAAACCTTCGGAACCGAAATATACAGTAAAATTCTGTTTTGACGGTTTTTAAAAACCGGATCGGACCATCCAGTTCAACTAGAAAAGGTTTGAACTGGTAAATAATCCGGTTCGGTTTCACCTAATAACCTTTATATATAAAAATCGGCCAGTTCAAACTTTTCAAGTCGGACCGAATAGTCAGTCCAATTTTCAAAACCTTGGTTTTGACTCGTTTAGTAACTCCTAATTCCAACTTATGCCAGACACAAAGGCGAAATGGATTAAGCATTTCTAACTGTAATTAAATGTGGTTAAATTTATGTTACACCATGTTAAGGAAAGAGTACCAGATTTCGGGAATGGACATACAGAATTATCAGTAAAGGCTACAGCTTCAACTAAATCATGCATCATAACTAGCGATAGGTATTTATAGTTAAAAGCTTGCGATATCACAGCCGTGTTCTGACCAACAGAAAGAGACCAATACATAGCATTCAGTAGAAAATCTAGAAGAATAATGAGGATTGGTGTAACGTACCTCTACTTTGATGCATTTCACATCAAAATTGCTTCTAATGTTCGAATTATCGAGTGCGCAACTTTTTTTTGGGACTCTGGGCACTTCCATTGGTCCAGACCAGCTTAGTTTGTTTTCCACTCTCCGTTGTAGCGAAGGATAGAGTCTGCATAGTATTGTCACCAAAGTGAATTTCTTTCAGCACACCTAAGAACAGACATGTACGAGGAGGCGTGAGTATCTCATACCTGTCTCGATCTCTTATCAGCAGGTGTCCATGTTGGAAGTATGGGAGCAAGCGTTCTTTCATTCTTGGACGAGCATGATATTCTTGTAGACTGCTTTTGCTTCTTTTGCTGCTGTATCTTCCTTGAACCGTTGCCTCCCTGGTACCTAAAAAACTCTAGAATAGAAGGGCTTCTTCTCTTAATAGCTTTCGGTAAACTTGACGTAAACCCAATATTTGGGCTAGAGGTATTAGTTGGAAGGGAGTTTTGCCGCAATCTACTCTTCTCCCTGATTCTATTCAGGAACTCTATTGTCCAAGGTGAACCTGGCTGCAAATGGGTAGAGTGAATTGCTTTGGAAAGCGGTGTTACACCATCATGTGATATTTGCTCTTTAAATGACAACCCTTTTGAAGTTTCTGTAGATCGCTGA
>JAOQMR010000007.1:23307138-23317205 GCA_027563865.1 Erythroxylum pelleterianum
AAGTAGTCTTATTTTTATGTATAATCTTAATTAAGTATAATGAAATCGATTATTACTGTTATGTTTATCATGTTGTATTTAGTCGTACCGGGATAACATCTGAATTAAGATGTATTATGAAATTTTATTGAGACAAAAAAAGTATTAAGTAAAAACTACATATTTGAAAATTTAAAGGGTAAATTAGAAAAATAAGTTTAAATATTTTTAATAATAATAGTTATATTTATAAATAAAAGGCTAATTTTGATAAATTGAATTATTGAAACAAATTTTACTATAATAAGAAATTCAAATTTAATTATACAATAATTAAAATGATTATTTTACAATTTTATTAATTATATAATGTTCAAGAAAAGTCCTATATTCCTTCAACTAAAGTCGTAGAACTTTTCTCTTATTTTCTTCTTTAAATTACAAGAGAGAATTAAAGAAGAGAAGAAAAAAAAAACAAAATTACAGGTTAATATTTATAGAAATGGTATATGTAGAATTGTTTTATAATAAATGAATGATTAGAATGCATCTAATGTTGTATTAATCCATTCCTAATAATCAATTATACAGTATTAAAAACATTTTCATTTTCTATTTTCATAATAAATGTAATATAATTTTAATCTCTCCATAAATATTACTTTAATTTTCTCCATCAAACCTCTATAATTGTAAATAATGCTCTATGTGAAAATCTAGTCATACAACTATTAGAATTTTTAACATGAGTTGAGTGTGGAGCTTATTAACAAGAATTTAGCTTGGGTCTAATTATTGCCAAAATGACTAGAACTAGCTATTTGGTTAATTAGCGCTTACCATTTATTAACTCTGTAACATTTCCATTTTTAATGAATGTGAGGATACTCTTCCATTTGTCACTTGAAATAAACACAACAATAACTGGGCCAAGTTACTGGGATTGAATATCTATACAAACAACTGGGAAATTAAGAATCTGGACTAAACTTGCTTTGATGCCATATTAGAATTTTTAATATGGGTAGAGTGTAGAACTCGTTAATAAGAATTGAGTTTAGATCCGATCAATACCAAAATGATTAGAACTAACAATATGGTTAATTGACCTTTACCATTTATTAACCCTCACTACAAGAAAAAGGGTGTTTACCGTCGAAATTTACCGACGGAATCAAGTAATTTTCTGTCGGTAACATATATTTGCGACGATTTTGACTAACGAAAAATTCCGTCGTTAAATAAGCCATCGATAAATTTGCCGACAGTATTTATGTTCCGTCATTAAATATACGGATGGAAATAACTTCCGTCAGTATATTTACCGATGGAAGGAAACATTTCCGTCGGTGCAGATACAGACGGTTTATGTAAAATCGTCGGTGAATGTGCAATACAACGGGACTGTATACCGACGGAATGGGATAAGCCATCGGTAATGGTTTATGAATGTTCTAACGAAAGTGTGATTTCCGTAAAAAAAACGTAATCATTTACCGACGGTTAGAGCATTTCGTCGGTAAGGATTACTTAATTTATCGACGGAATCCCAATTCCGTTGATAATGGTTTTCATTCATGATACTTAGCCTACAGTGCTAAATCGCAAAGTTACCGTACGCTTGCTTAGGTAAATTCCATGTTGCATGCCAATTGTTTTTAAAAATCTTGACGTCAAATTTAATTTTAATGTCAACAGCTATAAATTATGTGTGCAGAAGTTTTTGATTTGTGTATATATTTATTTTGTTTAAACAGAAAATTAATTGATCATTCAACCGAAAAAGATTTCTTAGTTGATTAGAAAAACATTAAGTTGTACATCAAACGAATCTAAATGAGTACAACAGTCCTATTGTCCTGGTGAGCGCGGATGGTTATCTGAGTCTCTACGGCTCCCCGACAACCGCTCCATGTCATTTTGGAGCTTATTTATTACCTCCATCAAGCTCTGCACTATTGTCTCAAGTTGATGGATACATTGTGTTGTCTGTCGTCCACTTGATGTTGTTGTACTGGACATAGAGAACTGCGAATAACATGTGTTCCCAAATGGGCCTAGTCCGAAGATCCTTCCACGATTGTTCCTACCACCAACCGTATCAAAATATGCCTGCCTCTCATCAACAACTTGTTCTACCCAAGTCTGTCGCTGAATTGTTTGTTGTATTTGGTCATATTATGAGGCAATGCTTATATTATAATTAGTAATTGAAAAATATTAAGAATGAATATTAAACCATGTATTTCACATAAATTTAGTTCTCTACATCAGTTGTTGACGAATGTCACACCGTCATACTTCTTAGTGTGAGTATACAAAAAAAAACCGTTGGGGTGTAGGCCTTATGCCATAGACTTTTTCTACATAACAATAAAATGTTCTAAGTTAAACTACAATTTATAAAAATTTCGGTAGAGTTTCCTCTATGTTTATAATATTGCCCCCTGTTGAACAAAGAAAATAACTCATCATAGCCGTATATGACACCAGAAATTTATACCATGATCATTATCCATCATCACAACATTCACAAATCAATTTAAATTGGAAAACAACAAAGTAAAAAATTAGAATATAAGTGTATATGTTAGACACTTATAAGTCTCTCTGCTCGTAGTGAGTAATCGATCCTCCCTTATGAACGGCAAGACTGTCTCCCCTGGTCCTCTACGTCTGTTGGTCGAATTATGCCCTGATATGGACATTGCCTCAGGTGATGTCCAGTACTCCTGCCAACGACTCTATATGCCCTCAAAAATATAAGGCGGTCGTACACTAGTCTTGTGTATCGCACCAATAAAGTCGTGATAACTTATACGAGCCCACTTCTCCCAGAAACCATGTATGACCCCGTCGATACCAGAATCCCAGTAAAAGTTTTTCTGACATGAAAAAGAAAACATTTGACAACTTATAATCTACTATTATTTATGTAATTAATGTATACAAATAAATGAAAAAAGGATATTATTTGCATGTTGTATCTCAAACTCCTGAAAGTAAAATGCCTTTGTGGCCTGAGAAATCTTCTTCCATACATAACCGTCAGGATCAATCGTCTCTTTAAATGTAGATGTCATATGTTTGGCACACGGTCCAGACGGAATCAACTTAATATAAGAACAAATAATTGTATACCAATTGCAAAATAATTAAACCTATAATTTAATTATAAACAAATATAGTGTTACATGCGATGTCACTTACATTTTATTTTATATTATGATATATTTTCTTCCATCAGGTGCTTCAGATCCAGGCTGGCGATCATAGCCTTCATCCGCTATTGGCATAGTGGATGAAAGGATAGTGGTGGGTGGTGAAACATCAAGAGCAACAGTTGATGTTTCATCTGCAACTGGAGGCCCTGGAGGTGGAGGTAGTGATTTCGTTGCAGCTCGAGACTGTGATGGTTCACCCTCACAGTAAGAACCACCGAACATCCTTTTGAACCTGGGCCACATAACATCTCGTTGTCTCTCTGGTCCCATATTTTAACATAAAATTCATTGTCTCACAATTTTGTAGAAATATAAACATTTGCCCTATTACAATGCTTTCTTGAATAGTTATAATAGGATATTGTGATTTGTTGAATATCATATTGAAGTATAAACTTTGAATTCTATTACGAGAGTAATTGTTACAGTCATAGAACAAATGTAATTAGTTTGAAGCCGAGTCTACAGTATTGCACAGATAAATCACAATGATATTTTCAATTGTTTGGATTCCAAGTGACATGAGAGTCGGTGAAGGTAAATGAGTTCCCGATGGGTGGATTCCCGAGAAGGGTCCTGACATGTTCGAACGCACCAATGGAAATAGTGAAAGTTCTTCCCTCACGTGTAAAGTTTTAAACATCTTCTTGCAATAGCGTTTCTACTATTGCTAAATTTGTTGATGCAACGGTAGGAAATGGTTTACCTACAGCACAATTAATATAGAACTTACATATTGTCATATTAGAAAGTGGTTAAAGGAACCTATCATGAAAATTCATTCTTACGTGAATATTTAGACGAGCTCCGTGGAATTGACAACTTTTCCAAATCATTCGCTTTCCTTAATCTTTCATTGAACGTTGTATCATTGCTCCTTCCTCCTTTAGCATACATGTCATCTTAGAGATGCAAGCAAGCTTAAAACACGTAGTTTATACCATCGAATGTTAATAAATATAATATCTTCATAAAAGGAAATTAGATGCACATAATAAGGAAATTGATGTTATTCAGATGATACTATACATCTTGGAGCAGAAGATCGGCCATAGAAGGCAATTGATCGTTACTTAAAGAAGTGCAGATTTTTCCTGCATTGTGGAACCCTTCGGTAGAGACAATTTTGCCTCATTCCTCCCAACAGAATGAATTATTACCATCCGAAACCATACGTCATGTCAACATTCCTTGATTAAGAAGTTGAATTAAATATTTGACACAATATAATTGCTCTTCTTATTTATTATAATTTAGAATTGTATAAAAAAATTAGAACTAACATATTCTAATCTAACTACAAAACTATTTCTAAACTAATTAGTAATAACCTTTTTCTTAATTAGAAAACTACTATCTAAAATAAAATAAAATAACATTCAAAATAAAATAAAAATAAAATCATCTTAATTTAATTAAGAATGTTCTTTAAGTTATTTTAGAGATTAATTTCTCAATTACTTGGCAAATAATCCCTTAATAAATTAGTGAACTATTTTTAAAATATCAAAGAAGGCTTATTTTTCTTAATTAACAAATAAGAATATTTTCCAAATTTAATAAAATAAATATTTTAATTAAATAAGAAACTTGTTATTCAAATTAATAAAAAAACAATTCCCTAAACAAAATACAATAACAACCCTCTAAAATAATAAAATTATTTAATTTCAATTAAATTAAGATAAATAGTTTAATTATATAAACTTTTCTTAATTCCTTAAGAAAAATTTATTAATTTTAAAAGAGTCGTATTAATTACTGATTCTAATTTGATTGAAATTCCATTAATTTAATTTATAGAAAATAATTTTCTAAATTATTAATTAGAAATTAATTCAACTATTAATCTTAATCTAATAAGAACATAATTAATTTAATATTAAAACTAAGATCTTAGCTTCGTTAATATAATCTCATTGGACTAATTATATATAGTATATTTTAATATTAAAACTAAGATCTTAGCTTCGTAAATTTTTGTTGGTACTTGAAACTTTTCTTATAGTGCCTTTAACATTTTCATTTTTAATGAATGTGAGATACTCTAACAACAACCTCAGTTTTTATCCATATATTTGCAAATTTAGTTTATTTATAATGTTTAATTCACGAGGAATAAACTTATTTTTTATGAAATTAATATCTTTAAATTTTATATTTCGAATTAAATACGAAAGAGGCGGGCTAAAGAATTTTTCTTTTTTTTCTCTCTTAAAAAGTTACAATTGAATTTTAAGTAAAAATTTCTGAAAAGACTCAAACTTGAGACCTTCATTTGTTGAGTTACAATTGAATTTTAAGTAAAAATTTCTAAAAAGACTCAAACTTGAGACCTTCATTTGTTGAATAATTTAACTTTGACAAATTGCCCCAAGTGTGCTGTCATGAATACAACAATGTGCTTCAATATCTCCTAGCTTCTGAGATGAGAAGCTTCAATTCTGTATGCTAAGTCTATATCTTGTATTGGATCGTCTATGATGAAACCTGCAACTTTCGATCTGTTATTGATGAAGAAACAGAATTATACTCGGGACAAAAGTACAGTTTCTTCGGAGGAAATTTCACGTACCTAAACTGCTGGTACGAGGTTATGACAAGAAGTGTCACAAGGGTACGGACAGTCGACATGTTTGCTTATAGTTCTACTGAAGTACCAATCTCCAACTGCTTCTGCAATGGTCTGCAATGTTGAATGTTGAATGTTGAATGTTGAATATAAGCCTTGAAATCTCATAGGGTTGTTGTATCTGCGGATTAGAGACTGGCAGAATTTAACAACCATACCTTGTTGTGTATTCTTGGTGAGTCAACACCAAACCAAATGTCTTGTGACTCGCTCTGGCAATGAGCGAAACAAGAGTTTATGAACATTCCCCCTGTTGTTGAATACCTGAAGAATGAGATCATAGCTCCCAACATGTCACGCCTGAACCCTGGGAAAAGAACTTGCAGAACATCAAAATCTGAAAGTATTTAGTTCGTACAACTCCAAGCTGATGCAAATACAGACCTTGAAGTATGTCTAGCTGAGTTGAACTACAGTTCGCTGGATCAAGTTTGCAATATTTCCAATGACCGAGAAGGTCTGAAGAAGGTGGCACCAAGACATGGTTGATCTGTTGAAATTTTTTTTTGATGTTCCTGTCAGCTTGGAATCTATTGCTAGAGTTTAGTCCACGTCACTCTTAAGAACTAGAAACAAACTTACTTGGTATACATCATAAGCTGAATTCAAGATGAAGAATGGCGTTCTAATGTACTGTAAGGAGTGTTGAGGAAAGATACACTACAGAAGAGAGACACAAACGTCATAACTATGAAGAATAGAGCTGACATTATGCCCCGAACTTGGTACGAAGTCAATGAGTAAAACACAACTCAGTCTGACCCGAAACAGGACAAGAAGTGAAGAAGACAGGATAGGTTTGAAGAACAATGTACCAATTTTGGATTGACAAGCTGATTGGTGCAGTCTACATTTAGATTCTTTTCAACTCCCTGCAACACAACAATTTTCCAATTTCAGACCATAGAATATAGTTTTATAATCTGATGAACAGCCAGGTGAATCAGAGGAAGAGTAAGTACCTGGAGAGAAACAAGGTTTTCAAAGAAGGATCTCATAGTGTAATTGGAGCTTATGTCTCTTCTGCAAGAAAAAATAGAAAGAAAAATCTTTTAATTTGTAAAATTAAAACATTCAATTACCGTAATTTTGAAACGAAAAGTAAGATCTTACATGTCCATGAAAAATCCTGCATCACTTAAGCATTTCACACTTGCATCCCCCGGTAACATCCTGGTGAACCCTTCACAATGAATGAAGGCAGATAGACCCCCAGCAGAGCAACCTGAAAGCAAAGCCTGGGAAGAAGCAGAAACCAGATGACGAGTCACGACTGGAGTCAAGTTACAAGCTTGTACATGAAAGGCTTTTCCAATCTCTCCACTAATAAGGGAAAAGACTGCATATATACTGAACCTCTCCAATCTCACATATCGGCGGAACTTTCATTAAATTATTGTTATTATTTACATGGGAGGTTTAGTATACCTTCACCTTTAGATGCAAGTTCAATTCTGATAGATCGGGTTAGTGTAAGCCAATTGGACATTGTTTGGTCTGAGGCTCGTTGGGTTTTCTCGAGTCAGAGGCAGTTGGATCTAGTCGGAACCATTATCATCCTTATAACAACTAAAGAACATTGTTTTGGACAGGAACTTTTGGACTCCCTTTGCCTAATTCTAAGGGTTCTGAGGAACTGTGGCAAATCAGCTTTTTACCTTATGTGCCTGTCCCAAACCTTTTGGAAGCAGATCATTAACAATGGCTTCCCAGATCCTTTGTCCTCTGAAATAAAGCACTGAGCTCTGTTTCACATAAGCACAGATTGAATGTGTTACATATTACAAAACCTTTCATAATCACATGAAAGTTTCCAAGTGAAACAGCTAACCCCATCATCGAACTTAGAGTCGCCAGCAAAAGAAGCTCCATCACAGTATCTAAGCTTCACACGGTTCCAGTTGTAAAAATCTGGTTCATTGTCAATGATCCCATTAGTCAGTGACAATACGATGATCTATTCAATACCAAATGATTCAGAACAGGTGAATTCTGGTTCAACACACATTTGAATAATACAAATAGATTGTTTCTTAGTTAAAAGTTGGACTAGATTTGACTTGCCATCCATGTGAGCATCACTGGAAGAACAATTGCTGACAGAACACATGCCAGTTTCTCTGATAATTCCATATCACAGTTGGAGAAAACATTTTTCTAATTGCTCCTGCCAGTTAAGTTATCTAATTTTTTGCACTCCAAATCTCTCCAAAACCCCGGTACTACAGACGAGACAACAACAGGTTCTGAACACATATGAATCACGTATTCTGAAAAGGAGGCCCACGAAAAATTTTGAAGGGCGTAGAGAGAAACTAGACTAGATCTAAATGAGTCTGTATACAACAAAGAAAGATCTTATGTCTCTTTCTTGTATAGAATTACTCCACACGTGAATTTTTATGAAAGAGCAGACAGGACATAGCTAGAAAGGCTGGAATACCAGAAAGAAGCCAAAAAGTACCTAAGCAATAGCTGTACTGATAAAGTAGTGATTACCAGAGAGAACCATTAAGCACGTGAAGTAGACAACTGAGGATGTAAAGGAACATGAACATGTCCTTGCGATTCAACTCACTATCCGGGATGACCACTTTTGTTATAAGACTAAGATTGTACAAGGTTTCATGAAACATTAGTTCAGTATTAATACTATTTTCTTAAGTTATGGTTGAATTGTCCAAGGTACATATTCCTAGGCTGCCGATGGCTGGACTCTTGTGAGATTATCTAGTTCGATCTGAGGTTTTATTAAAGAAAAATAGAAGAATCTTCGTCAGAATATTAAGATTAGAATTAGGTTAGGCTAGACTAAAATGACTTCGTTGTGAAAATTAAAATAAAATGACGTCATTTTAGTTTAGGCGCTCAGGCCGAGTCTAACCTAACTCAAGCTTTAATAATGATATCGTTTTGAAAACTTAAATCAAAATATTATTATTTTGGTATAGGTGTTTGGTCTAAATTGCGAGTCGATCCGAGACTCGAGTTTGGTCTTAAGCCTAATTAACTCAATCCGATTCATACTAATTTGTCATTATTATTGAAAATTGTACAGAAATAAAGTAAATATGGTACCTGGATTAAGAGAAGCATTGTTGCTTAGGATTCCTGAGAACACCTCCAGCTTGTTCATGTAAAGTGTAGATCCTCTTCTGGTCTGTGCTCTCTCAAGGCATGATGAGATATCATTACACCACCCTCCTCCCTGTTCAACCAAGATCATACTTGTTAATATGTTTTTTTTATTCTTAACATTCTTTAGTCCCGATCTCTTTCGGATTGCACTTAAATTCGTACGACTGACTCGACCTTACTGAAACTATTCTAAATCGATTCAATCAAAATATTAAAACAACTCAATCTAGACTTGAATTGAAAAGTAAAATTTCTATGGTCCGAGTTTTAGTTCGCTTGTTACTATCCCTAATTTCACCAACTTATTAACTCTATCAACACCTAAATAAAGACCATTAGCTTGGCTTCAAAGCTTGGCATATATATCTAAATTTTGGAATGAATTTAAATTTGAAAGGATTGACTCGACCTTATTGAAATTAATCCAAATTGATTCAATCAAAATATTAAAATAGCATCATTTAGATATAAAATTCAATCGAATAGTTAGTCCAGGCTAGAATTAAAAATTAAAATTTCTATGATTCGGGGTATAATCTACCCATTACTATCCTTAATTTCACTAAATTGCTAACTCCATCAACACCTAAATAAAAACCATTAGCTTGGCTTCAAAGTTTGGTATATACACCTGACTTTTGAATTGAATTTAAGTATGAAATGACCGAATCGACCATATTAAACTAGTTTAAATTGATTAAATTAAAATATTAAAATAACATTATTTAGATCTAAAATTTGATCAAATAGTTAATCCAGACTAGAGTTGAACATTCAAAGTTCTATAATTAGGGTTCTGATCCACCATTACCATTCCTAATTTCACCAACTTACTAACTCTATGGCCACCTAAGTAAAAACCATTAACTTGGCTTCAAAGTTTGGTATATAGACCTGAATTATTAGTCCTGGGGACCATGGCTTGACCTTCACGTACACTCTTCTGGCTCTAGTGTCACGCATAATTGAGTGGGTGCCAAACGTGACATAAGAGTTATAAATGAAGCAAACTTCACATTTTAAAATTAATTAATATATATAAATATATATATGTTGTTCATTAAATTCTACTGGTTATTATCCTAAAAATATTT
>JAOQMR010000007.1:23356986-23369608 GCA_027563865.1 Erythroxylum pelleterianum
ATTTCTCATCCCCAAATTTGTTAAGTCAAATTCGTTAATACTACGTCGTTTCGGTTTGCATGCCACATCAAATTGCCTCTACTTTTCCAAATTTTTAATATTTATTTATCCAAAAAAAATTCTTTTATTTACTTTTTTACAATTCGATTCTCCTTTTTTTTCCTTAGCTACGTCAAATCTTTTATTCTAATTTCTCAACTTTAACTCTGTTGTATTAAATTTTATCCGTATATTTATTTAGAATCCACATAAATATATAAATAAAATTTAATAAAATATAATAAAAATACCACAATTGGAACAGAACAGGAGATCTGATTCCTTCCTTAACGCTTAATACAAACTTGTTGAGTCAAATTCATTAATACTACGTCGTTTCGGTTTGCATGCTGCCGCATCAACATGCCTCTACTTTTCCAAAATTTTTAACATTTACTTACCCCAGAAAAAAGCTTACTTTTATTTACCTTTTTACAATTCGCTTTCTTATTCCTTACGGCTTAAGCACACTTTCGTTTTAAATATTTTCGTTTGGCAAAACTTTCTCGCAATTTCCTCGCCGATTTTCTCACCCTCCAAACACTCTTCAAATTCCGCCGCCCCTTTGTCGATCGCCTGAGATTCCTCTCCGCTGCACACTGATCTCTTTTCCTTTTTTTTGCTTCTGCTTCACTGATACGTAAGCCATAGTCCTACTCATACCTCAGGTATATAATAAGCCTCTCTCTATATATGTCTATCTATACGCTTGGTATCAAATGTTGATCGCAGATCACGCGTTTGTTTGTAATTATTCTCTTTTTCGTTTAATCTAAATTTGCTAACTGGTTAATGATGTTGGCGGTTTTGCTGCTGATTAGAGAGAGTTTGGGTTGCTTTTGAAGTCTATTGGTGTATAGCTGTTTTGCGAATTTTAATTTGATTGAATTCGAGAGCTCTGAGTTCTTATTAAGGATTTTTGCTAGTTTTGTTAGCTGTGTTTTGTTTTAATGGAACCAAAGGCGTTGTGTTATTTTTGTTTGATCTAGATGCAAAATTCTTTCTCTTCTCTCTTGCTTACTATAATTTTGATTACATGTACGGATGTGTTGCATATCATAATCATTCACTCAAAGTGAGGGTATTACAGTTGCTTGGAGCTGCTAGATAAAGCTGCATTGTTCATCTATTATTTTGTTTAGTCTTATGTAGTATGTATTTGTATGAGTACTTATGAATTTATCTTTGAATATGATTTGGATGGCTTTGTTGTTCTGTAGAATGGGATGATATGAATGAGACATTATATATGCTTTATTCTTCTAAGTGAGGCTTCTTATGCAAGAAACACAATTTAGAATTTGATACTTTTTCTTTTTATTCTTTTCCTACAGAAAAAGTATAACTTTTCGTTCTGTTTTGTTATTTAGAATTGGGGTCACATACAATATAAGCATTTAGAGACTTTATTGCTTTTGTTGTCTTATCCGTTGTGACATTTGGTTGTGTTGTATCTTCATATAAATGCTTCATCTTGGGGTTTTAATTCAAATCTTTATTATTCTGTGCAGTGGATTCCCATAAGTAGATATATTTTTTTGTTCCGAGCTAATAAATGCCAGTTGCCAAACAAAAGGCTTTGAACACCACCAATGTGATGAAACCAGAAGATGGAAATGATACCCTGGACACAATCATTCGACAAGCAATTGGAAAAGAGCCTTTTCTTTCTTTCTCAAGATCCAATGATAGCCCTGTTCATTGGATTCAGTTACTTAATGCTTTGGATCAACAAGGTGCTTGCTAATACATACTTTAAGGTTTAATTTTGACCATTTGATGGGAAAAAGTTTAATTATTTGTGATGTTTTTATGTTCTTGGTTCACTAATATCTAAGATTCATGGGATTAGCAATTTATCCCCCTTGTTAGTGTTAACCTCTGCAAAAAAAAGTGCTTTTTCTTAAATATAGCACATAAATTTCCTGAATTTGTTGCCTTTGATGTCGCTGATACTTGTTGTCTGTTTGTGGTTAAAATATCGATATTAGTTATTGATAACTGGTAACAGTTGGATTTGACCTTAATTGGTGTTTTGCACTGATTATTGCCTCACATTCTTGCAGACGTCCCAGGTTGGCCTTTGCTCACTCCTTTGAAGGTGCAGATGCAAAAATGTGACAAATGTTCTCGAGAATTTTGTTCATCCATAAACTATAGGAGGCACATGCGTGTGCACCATCGGTTGAAGAAGCTTGATAAGGTTTCCTTTAATGCTTGGTGCTCATTTTTCTATTTGCAAAACAGGTTTGAATATTTTTGGGAAATTGGAAATGTGATGTCAGCTTCATTTTCATCTTCATCAATCTTTATTTTGTCTTTGCATAATTTTTTCTTACTATATGTATGTTAGTTTAATGGGGATATTTTACATTTTGTAGGATTCTTTTAAAAATAGGCATCTGTTGGCTTCATTTTGGGATAAGGTAAATATTATAGCAGGTTTGTTTTAAAGCTGTCCATTCTTGATGCTCAAATGTTCCTTGTCTTTTCAGCTTTCTGAGAATGATGCAAAGGAAATTTTATCTTTCAATGACGTGATTTTGGAGGTATTTCATTTTGCTCTTGGATTCCTTTTCTTGAAACGTATTTATATAACTTCTCAAGATTGATGCCTCTAGAATGTTATTGTATGGTGGTAAAATTATGTTTGCTTTGGTCATTAGTACCTTATCTGTTGCAACTGATACTGAGTTGGTTGTCTATTTCCAATTGGATCATTCTCATTCGTATAAAATTTCAAATTTTCATTGCCTATGGTAAAATGTTTAGAATCTTTTGCTCTTTTATGTATGAGATCTACAAATACTGATTTTCCTCGAACTTCCATTCTTTTATTACATTGTGGCTGAGAAAAGATGATATGTTTGGAAATCAGTTTAATGCTATTGTAAAGCGGAGTGTGGATGTTGTGCTTACATGTTGACGAATCCCCATCTTTTTCATTTTCTAAAATCAGTTTCTGAAGTAGTTGCTTTCATATCATTAGAAGATGCTCTAATTTTGTTTTTCTATATATAATTCTCATGATTACTTTATGAAGAATTCTTTCATTTCTTAATTGCCAACTAGGAAGTTCCAGGTTCTTTGATCGTGAATTCTTTGACAACACTTACTCGGAAACCTGGATTTTGTTCTCTTCCACAATATTACTTGAGGGCTGGTTCTATCCTTTTGGTAATGAAACTCATCCTTTTCCTGTTAATTGTTTCATTTTCTGATTCAAATTTTTTTAGTGTTGCATTCTAATTCAAGAATATATCCAATCTTTTGCAGGACATAATCCAATCTGGGCCTTCAAGATTTCCTTTGAATTCTGAGGAACTGTTTGGTATCCTTGATGATGCAAGTGAAAAAACATTCTTGTGTGGAGCTGCAGTATCAATGCAAAAGTATATCTTTGATGGAGAAGCTGCAAAGATTGGCCTTGAAACAAAGAATTTAGTGGCTTACACTAGTTTTCTGGTGGAGCAGAAATTGGTTAGTTACTTTCGATATCTAATCATTTGCAGTTGATTTTACCTTTGTTCAACACATATGGCCTTTTTCTATTGCACACACAGAAGTTGCTGATTAGCACTTTTCTTGCCATCATGGTGTGAATAAATACCTTTCATCTTTGGATTAAGGTCAAAGCATGGCTTGCTGACAAGGATGCTGAAGCTTTGAGGTGCCAAAAGTTGCTGGTGGAGGAGGAGGAAGCTGCCCAGAGAAGGTTTGTTTACATTATGATTAATTTTGTCATGTTACCTTGCTTGCCACTACTGCAAGTTTCTACTTCTTCAACACGGTCACAGTTCACTGTTAGCTTGCATGACAGGTTATGGAGGAAGCTAAGGGTGTTAACAGAGAAGGAAGATAATTATAGTTCACTTAGTTTGCTAATGAATAATTTTGTTAGTTTCATCTTTGGTTTAGAGCTCTGCACATGACGATAGTTGTTAACAGCAGGCATGCAATGACGGTTGAAATTATGTGCTTCAACATCAATTTCTAAATTTTGCCCAAACTTATTTTTTGGTAATCTTTATAGGCAAGCTGACATTTTGGAGAGGAAGAGGCTTAAAAAACTCAGGCATAAAGAGCTGCAAGCTAAGGAACAAGGACAAGGGTATCTGTTAAATGCTAAGGAGCACAGTGATGATGGGCTGGAGGCTGTAGAAACAGTTGAAGAATCTGTATCTGATACTGATACACTTGGTTCAGATAGACCCCCAAATCATGGTACCTTGTCCTTTGAAGACTATCTGCCTCCAACTACGGTTGAATATGTGGATCTGGGGTTCCAAACTGAGTCTAATGGTGAACACTCTAATATGAATGCTGGTAATTTTGAAAGGCTCACGGATCAAGGAAATAGCTGCATTGATATTGCTGTTTCTAGATGGAGCATGCCTAGAAAATCACAAAGGAATCACCTATCAAATGGTTTCCATGGAAGTCAAAGGGATGGGAAGCATGTCCCTATAGTTAATGGCATCAAGAAGTGGAGCAGAAAATCAAAACCTCAATATAATGTAGAGAGGTCAAGAATCGGTGTGCAAATTGAAGGAATAAGTCAGCCAGATCAGATTAAGAACGGGGAAGTTATGATTGGCTCTATATCCGTTACACTGGGGAATAGTCAACATTCTGATGATACCAATTTGGATGAGACTGAAGATCACTTTGTGGTGGAGCATCAAATGGCAAAGAAAAATATCAGTCAAGAGAAGATTAGACATGATGATGCTCATTGTGTCATTAACCGATCAACAATAAAGTTTTGGCGGCCCGTCAGCCAAAGTGCAAGCAGAAGTCCAGTGCTGGTTGATATTAGTGGTAGAGAATCCCAGGTTGATAGGTCTGTCAGTATGGGTGAGGGCAAGCCATCATCCAGTTACAGCTGTTCAAGACATTGTTCTGTGGAAGACACTAACGAAATGCCAAAAATGTATCCATCCATGGAGGAAAGTCCTCTCCTGGGACGTTTGCAGTTCTCCAGCAAAGCAGCAAAAGCTTTTCTGGCAGAGAGTGAGTTGAATTTGTCAACAGATTTAACAATCATTTTCGACACGTTTGCAGAATATTCTAACTGGCGATGTCTTTTGCAGGGTGGAACAAGGTCGTATCAGCTGAGCATGTCAAATTGGTGCTAACCCCAAACTTTGAGCCTCCAGGTTGTACCGAGGTTCAGAGCAGCCCCTCAGCAGTGGATTCCCACTTTTCTGATACTAAAACTCCTCTAATCACTGGTCCAAATCATTTAGTTAATATACCACTGCATGATTCTACCGTGAGAGCTGGTAAGGTCAAATCCAGAATAAAGCCTGAGAAAGGTATGAAGTTGAAGTATATACCCAAACAGAGAACGCTGACATGATGGAGATGAAGGGAAGTTTCTTTTTTTAAATATATAATATTCTCTCATTAATTTGATTATACATCATCATTACATTCTCAGCAGAGGTTCCAGTTTTAGCAATGGTCTTCTGAAAAGTGGAGCAAAGATTTTCTTTTTATTGCAGGGAAGTTCTTTGTTTCATTTAGCCTTTTATTTTGGTGTCCAGATTGTCATAGAAGATTTTAGTTCATAAGGCCCCTTTAGTTACCAGTCCAGATTTTTCTGTAATAAGTTCAGTATCGTAGTTAATGCCAAGTACTTATTTGCTGATACATGACTCTTTTCCTATATTCAAATTGTGACTGATTTAACAATTAGCTCCAGTTCATATTTACTATAACTTTTATTTTCTACTAAAATTTGTTGTTTCAAAACAAAATTTTCTCACATTAACCCTTGAGTTTAGCATAAAAACTCACTCTATATATAAGATGCTTAATCCAAAAAAGTCTAAAACCTTGTTTTGGTTTACTTCGTCATCAAAGTATTCCTAAAGCCTCGAACCAAACTCAACAAAAGTTTCTGAAGGGAAGATGAAGGATTTGATGGACATACAGGATGATCCAACTTCTGAAATCAAGTTATCTGACAACGACGTGTGTCTTTCTTGCTTGTAAGAGATTCATTCCCTAAGTTTTTACTCGTAATCTGCAATCACAACTGTAATATGACGGTTATGGGTGTACCTATTATGCTTTTTCTCGTATTCTGCATTATCCGCAACTTGTCACTAAGGCTCCACCCTTCAGCAGCATTTATCATCGGGGCATGTGATTTATGAAAGCTAAGACCAGAGTTCTGGTGAATGTGTATGCAATCATGTGGGATCTAGAGATATGGACTGACCCCAATGAGTTCATTCTGAAGAGAATCCCGGAAAGTTGGCCGCCTGAGAAAATCGGCGAGCACCAAATGGAATTCAAAGGTCAGAATTTCAGGTACCTAAAGGTTGGAAGCCGTTGGAGAGGATGTCTCGGAACTTCACTGGCAATGTTGGTGATGCATCAAGCTGTTGGTGCATTGGTATGATGCTTTGTACCCTTTCTAATATCTATAGATAGAAAGTATATGAGATTAAAGGACAATTTGGTTTCACCTCTCCTTTCTGTAATGTGATTCAGAGTACATTATGAAAGTTAATCCAAGGATTGGACGAAACACAGTATACACTAGTCTCAGCAAATCTACAAATTGCTTCTAACTTCAATTCCATTCTCCATCTTCTGTACAGCAGTTTCAGACTCCAAAAATTGCGGTCTAAATGCTCATAATTGTACTTGTCTTTGGTTTTCCTTCTGTACAATGATCTAAAAGAATATACATGAATATTTTCCCTTCTCTGGAACTGCCATACACTGGAACACTTGAAGCCATGCCTCTAGGGGAATCACAAGCCACAAGCTTCTACACTATACTCGATGCAAGTTGAAGCTTCATCAAACCAGAAACTTGGCTGCAAGTTGGATAGAAAGCAGAGTCTATTTCACAGTCGAAACCCGAATCAGAATTATCAATTATCGAAAGACTTTGTAACATTTATGGATTTCTTGCTGATCCTCTATTAACTCATCTGCTCCCCTCTATTTCCGTAAATCTTAACCTATGCTAAAAGTCGCTCACTCGAATCCTTATTTGGATCAATTAGTTCCCTCAGCTGTTGGTGAACCCGAGAACTTGATCTGATCAACACGTTAAGAAAACAAAATGCAGTTTGTTAGATACCACTAGTCCGGCTAAGTAATGGAGAGTTTGGACTTAGGTCCAAGGATGGATTTATCTGCACATTATCTCCCAAAAGCTGCCGATGCACTCGATAAGCCAACACTGACTGTCCATCATTTAGTTCCCCATGTGTGGGCTTCCCAAGCTGCTTCCCTGCCGCATCATTTTCTCAGGGAATCAGCTCTGGAAAAATAGCAGACCCTATCTGCATTCCTCGAAAAAGATCAGGATTGGATTCATCATAAGAAGGGCCATTGCTGTATACGGCATTTGAGGGCTTTGACATGTTCATAAATCCCTCTTGCAAATAAGCTGACTGCTTTAAAAGATTAAAGGGAACAGCCCCAGCGCCACCAGTTAGGGGTGTGGACGAACCTGAGGTGGTCCGAGGGCTAGATATTGGTGAAGGAGACATTCTCCCATTCAGGTGCTGTGGTGACCTTGAATGCAAAAGGGGGCTGCCAATGGGTGAAACAGGACACGATATGTTCCTTGGAATATGGATGTCACTACAAATGATGGAATAGATATCAGAGCAGAAGCTAAATACACAAGTGGAAACAATATCATAGTTCGGACTCCTGGGAGAGAGAGCCAATACCTGAGATGAGGACTCGTTCTCAAAACTCTTGACGAATGAACTGAAAGCATTTCCGAGTCCAAGGAGGGAAAATTTCTCGCTTGATTAATTCCCTATGAGCAAACAAGAACAGCAATTAAATTTTATAAGTATGTCAGATAAAATTACTAAAAGGGGACACGACAACAATGTTTGATCGGCATAAAAAAAGTGTTTAGACGACAAAATTTCCAATGATTGAACGAACACTTATTTCCCTACATTCACTACATTCAGGATGGACTATCATAGGCTAGATGTTCCGAACTTAAATTTCCTCCAGATGCGTGTACATAAACTTATTACTGATACTTCACCATAAACTTATTCATGATGCAAAGATATTAAGAGGCAATACAAGATATGAAGCATATATACTTAGTAGAAGACATGATATTCACAAATTCATATAAACCACAGGAAACCAATTTAACATGTGAATCCTAGTCAAAATTAGCAAATTACAACAGGGGTAGTGCCAGACACTAACAATTAATTCAACAAATTTGCACTTAGTCGACACAAAAATAAAAACATGGAATAGAAAGTTACCAAACTTTTAACCCCATTTGTAACTGCAGAAGGTGGATCTTTAGGTTCAGGGTTAAGAATAGGTCTTTCCAAAGGTGCTGCAGACTTTACAAAACGATGGTCCAATAGCTCGGAAGCTGTAGGACGGTGCTGCGGGTTCCTTTGTAAACATCGCCGGACGAAATCTTTACCATCATCAGAAAGGTGATCAGGAATTACTGGAAGATCTTTACTATTTCCAATCTTAAACATGGCGGCAACCTTCAGATCATAATGCAAATATTCAGATTGTCTAATAGAAGACAGCAGTTCACGTAGATAAATATAAGAAGCTCATAATGAGATGAGATGAGCTTAAAGTTTCATATTGCATCAATACAGATAATTTATATCCCCGTCAACTGAACATACCCCTTCATATTGGCTCCAAGGTGGTTTTGTTGTAGCCATTTCCAGTACTGTACATCCGAGACTCCATATATCCACCGCAAAGCTGCAACCGTTTGAATTCTTTATAACCTGAAAACAATAAATGAATAAACAACTGATGAACGAAGAATCATCACATGATTAAGCATGCAAAAGTCAAAAATTATCCTCAGACCTCAGGTGCCATCCAGTATGGGCTACCCTTGAAAGATAGATGACATGATTGTCCAGTGATCTGTAGAAATAACATTAAGAAAGCACTATGAAATCATAATTGGATCATGAAACTCGTAAAGAAGGTCAAACTTTAGAATTCATTCACAGAGATAACAATGTCAATAAACCTAACTTTTGCTCTAAGAGCATCTACCAAAAGAATATTAAGTTAACAAAAGAGTCACCAAAGGTAAGTTATATGATTGAGAAAAATAAAGAGATTCAACTTGAACACCATTCTACAGATTTCCTACCAATAAACTCACAGGTCAATTAAAGGCATGCCAATTCAAAGGAGAAAATAATCGTCTACTCACATGCTTTGCCATCCCGAAGTCTGCCAATTTAACACGACGACCATTTGAATCCACAAGTATGTTTGCTCCTTTAATATCCCTGCATGTTAGATTCAGTAAGAATGTCGGCAATCTTCAAGTTGAGCAGAAAAGAGCTTATAAAGTAGGTAACTCAATTCACCTGTGGACAGTGCTTTTAGAGTGTAAGTACGCAAGTCCTGACAAGATCTGTTGCGTGTAGCTACGAATTGCTTGCTCACCCAACTGTCCATATTCCTGGAGAAGCTTATATATGGACCCACCAGAAACATACTCCAAGTATATATAGAGCTTGTCACCAACCTGTGAAGAAGTATTAAAAACCTTCATTAAGACAAGCAACTAGATAGATAAGAAATCTATAGGCAAATGAAACGGACACAAATGAAGAATAAAAGCTTTAATACCACTTGAAGAAGATAATCAACAAAATCCACAGCATGAGTATAGTTGACAAAAAAAAACTCACTATATTCCTAAATTTGACAGGTTTGAATCAAGATCTGAGCAGATACCTCAAACTAAAAGAACTAGCTTCCATCGCCGCACCTCCAATCATAACATTTTTTAGCAAGCAATTTATCGTGTTTTAACTATTCCTCTTAAGTATCATTTTACATCAATTTAAGATCAATGCTTGATACCATCCAAAACCAAATGCGCCCTCAAGCAGCTCCCATGTAAATAAAGCAACCTAATTTGGAAACTTCCAAATTTTATTTCCTATAAAATTCATCTTAACCCCAACATAATTATGTGACATAATATCAATTTAACTCATAACATTTCCACTTAACCCACTTTATTGAGTAGCTTGATTCTCTCTCATATATCCACTATGGCTCATTGCATGTTTATGACATACACTAAGATATTTTTTTAGGCTTAATTTTCCCCTTGTCAAGAAAACTTTAGATCCCTGTAAGCTAAAGTCGAGTGAAATATACATAAAAAGAATAATAATACATGTTAAGGCATACCGTCTCAGTCCCATAATATTGCACAATGTTGGGGTGTCGCAAGCGGCTCAACAACGAAATTTCCTGTTTGAAGGTTTTAAATGAAATTCAAATTCATTAAGGGAAAAATGAAGAGAAACAAAAAGTCTCATAAACATAAAAAGTTTCTGTATAGTAGCAATGAACTTACCTGCATCAATTGCTTAGCACTTTCCTTAGATTTGGCATCATCTGAAAACAGTGTCACCTCCTTCATTGCACACATCTCACCACTTTCACTAACCAGTTGAAGAAATGAAATGAGACATGCAGCGAGAAGTTCTTTATTGCATATTAAACTTGAAGTCACTAAAAAGGTCATGATGTAAAAGAGTGATTATTGATGTATTACATTATGGGATGTAAATTGTTATCAGTGATTACTAGCTTAATAAACATGCTATAAACCAGTAAGGTCTCTCGTATGCTAAAACTCAAGAATGTATAACAATTAGACACTTCTGGATACATTTTCACGCACATTAGCATCTGTTTGTCCTGACTTACCTGTTAAATCCAACAAAAACATGACCAAATGTGCCTCTACCCAGTAGTCTTCCCTTTTTCCACCGTGATCCGGGGCTCAATGGATTTTCTGCCCTTCCAGGACTTCTTGGAACAGAGGGAGATGTTGCTGCTGAATTAGAATGAGAAAACGGTGAAGAATTTGTTACTGGTGGTCGAGGCAAACGATGGCTTTGTTGTTTACCATCATCAGGCCAACTTGTTTGTGGCTCTAAGGTTGCCACCCCTGCTCTAGGATGAATAGGGGTAACAGCACCACTTTGAACTCTAGAACTAGGACCAGGGCTAGACATTCTAGAACTGGGTATTGGAGAACATTCAGGGCTGCCCCTGCTTGGTTGCCAGAATAGCTGTCCTGACATATCCCCTCCCATCGAATTGTGCCCAGAATTGTAACCTGATCCAGGACTGGAGCAGTGGCCAGAACTTAACAAATTGACATCTGAATATGTTTTGCCTGCCCAAAAAGCAGAGTTCATGAGTTGTTCAGTTCCAAATGGCCTTATTGGACTTCTAGAAGGACTTGACATTGAGCTGTCTGGGGCACTGGAGAAAGCACCATTGTATGGAACTTGTAGATTGGGCACATGGCTTCCAAGAGGTCTCCGTTTAGGTGATGTAGGTAGAGTATGATTACCAAACACAAGGGAAGATGGTTTTTTCTCTTCCCTTGCACTGATTTGGCCAATAGAAGCTGATTGGTCCTTGAGCGTTGCACTTCAGAGAAAGTAACATAACTTGCATCAGCAACTAGCTAAAGTATGAAAGCATAAAGGCCACTAATAATGTCCCTAATATTACAATAAAGTAGAAGGCTGACCTGGAAGGGCTGGACACATTAGTTCTTGTCCCATGTTCGGTGTCAATTGCCTGTGGACTGCGATGAGTAGTATTAGCAGGAACATCACTATCAATGGAGCCCTCACTAGAAACCGAAGCAGTGACCAAATCTAAATCTAGATCTGTTGTATGCGGCCTACCACGAATGCATGCTGGTTTTGGAAGAGGCAGAAACAACGATGATTTTGAATTTTTCTCAGATCTCGGTTTCGCTGATATGCCATTTCCAGAATCCTTTTGCCCCACACCTGGAGTATGCACACTAGGAAGGGGAAGTGGTTGGGCATGGGACCTCGCAGAAAAGCTTTGACATCGAGAAACATGTGTTTTTGAAGGTGAGGGTGACCTGGATTCTGCTCGAGATTGAGATCCCCTCTCAGAAATTGTGTCACTGCAGCGTCTTCCAGACCCTCCTGATCTGTTGTTTGACTTAATCTCAGATGGGCTTCTAAACCTTCGATGTAGTGTGTCAATGAAACTTTCTTTGGATGATTTCTTCTTCACTTCTTTAGATGATGACTTCCACCATGAAGGCATATTTTTCGTTTTCTTAGACTTACAGAACCAAAGGTTTCTCAAACCTATTTAATCTCCAGCATCACAATTACTTCACAATATGTCCATGTTTTATTAATAACACATGAAAAACTTGTTTGGCTTGATAATATACAATAATCAACTTTCCAAACCACCGGTAATGACTCCAGGAATTTCGATAAATTAAGAGCTCAACATCATCAATTTCCAGTTAGTGTGAGATTTATAGTTTTATTAGGAAGTAAAATACCTGCACAAATAAAATAGTAACTTCATTATGAGAATACTATATATTATATGTAAAATGAAACAGTGCCATTCAAACATTATCCTTTCCTTAATGAAAATTCTGCAAATGCACGCATCTGTGTATATTTGGAAGTGTACTTAATAAATGGACTTTTGCAAATGAGAGCAAAACGGGTGTCAAAATCCAGTTAACATAACA
>JAOQMR010000007.1:23371127-23391272 GCA_027563865.1 Erythroxylum pelleterianum
ATTTTTAATATAAATTAACAATAAAACACTGTAATATAAATAATATATATACACCTCACTAAATGTTATTAATATCCCTATTCAATTTAATTTTTAGAAATTATTTTAAATTTAACTTAATTTGATAAAAATAAATTTTATATTAATAATATTAAGATACATCTATTTAAATTATTAATTAAAAATTAGTTGAACCATATTTTATTATATTATTTATTTACTTATCAAATTCATTTTTTTAACAAAACTTAACATTCAACAGTTATATAAACTATTTATCTTATTAAAAAAATAACCAATAATTGACTTGTGGTTCATTTTTAATTTTCACGACAGCTACAAAATAGACGGGATTTTCAATTACCATAAAATAATATATAATGAATTAATATAAAATAAAATTGCTGTCTTAAATTCTATATTATTACTGATTATGGTACTCTTACTCTTTCACAAGCAGGCAAGAGTGACCTAAATGTTTTTTTTAATTCGTTAATAATACAAGTTTAGTGTGACATTTTATTTCCATAATTCTAAAGTTATAAGTTTGGAACAAATTTTATGATAATTTATTCTTTATTAAATTAAAATTAAAAAAAGGGTCTTGATAATATTCAAATTTTAATTTTAAATAAGTAAAATTTCATATGTTACTAATAATTATCTTTTTATCTCAGCAAATTAATTATTTTTTATAAGCCTTATCTTATCCTAATGTTACTAAATATGAAAAAGTCTTCAAGCATTTGCTGTTTAAAAACAAACTCTGATCCACTTTCTCCAAAAACAAACAAACTCTGATCCAAACCTTCTTATAAATCTTAAACTTATTACCAAAGGGTCTCTTTGAACTATTAAAAATACTTGATCCAACTAAGATGTTCTATATCAATAATTTCTTTAGTCCCTAAAAAAAGGGTATGACGTTATAGGAATAATTGAAAAATATCTAAATTAAATATGAAGGGGTCTAATTAGATGTAATCCCCTTTTTATATTTTAACTATAAAAGTGGAAAAAGTGGAAACTTGGCCTACTAGAAATAAATACTTTTTGTGCAATTTGATGAAAGTTGTTCATAGACTTCATCACTACTTGGGCATTGCCCAATTAGGGGAGGGGTCCATCCATAACATTATGAGGTGTTTTGAAAGATTATGCTCATATCACACTTTATTCCATTTGTGACTTTAACACACGTGGCCTTTCCTTAATCCATTCATAACAAAAGTGGGATTATTTCACTAAGCATATTGATCATCAAAAAGCCTTACAAAGTGACGGGAGAGTAACGAAAAACTCTACAGCTAATGTTATGGCTCGAATCAAATCTGAAGTGTATTTAGGTGTGGTAGTTTTTCAAAAGCCTCTGGCAGTTAAACTGCACACTTTCAATGATGATCGCATGGGTGTTGGTCGCACTCGGCACATCAATCTTGTTATTAGTTCTAGCTAATTGTTAGCTCTTTTGCTTACAAAAAAAAAGTTCATAAATCCTTTAATTGACACTATTAAATATAATCTCTCACTTTAACACGTTTATATTAGATTTTAATTTCTGTATTCGATTATTTTGAATTTTATTAAAATAATTAGTTTAAAAATTAAAAATTTTAAGAATAATGGTTCGAAATACATGATTCCGATGTTAAAATTTTAAAATTGATAATAGATTACATATATATGAAACAATTTTTATTTTCCAATTATTGGAAAATTAGATTAAAACAAAAGCAAAGAACAATCCGAATAAAATAAAAGCCATAAAATATGAATAGTCGTAGTAGGAAGCGAAGGAGTGTGGAAAAAAAAGTAATAATAATAAATGAGCGGGGTCCATGAGTTGTAGACCCCACCACCATCCTCGCACGTGCTATAGCCCCGCTTGACTTTCTTATCATGTTTGTTGTCGACTTGGCATTACCAAGACAAAGACGGTTCTTGATTTTATTTTATTTTTTAATTAAAATAAAAATAATATCATTTTGTAAAAAACAACCTCATTTTTTTAATAATTGTTGGAACTCGAGTCAGGACAATTGAGCTTGGGCCTACTTAACCTGAAATTGGACCCTATTAACTTGAGCCCAGCCGTTGATCTTTTGGATCGGACCCAAATGTTATCCTAACACGGGAGAACTACATTATGAGTGACATCCTTTTGGGAAATGGGTTCGAGAATTTGAGCTAGTGTGGTAGATTTTAAGGTTTTTAATAGAATAGTTTATAATGAAATAAAATATAAATGGATGTAATATTAGAAAATTATTATTTGGGAGAGATAGAATGATTCATAATATAATATAGTAAAATATTGTTTAGAATAATGTTTATAATATAATACAGTGTAAAGTTGTCATTTTTACTGTTTCGATAAAATGAGATGAAATATGAAAACCTCGTCTTACATCTCAATCTATTCCATTTAATTATAAACTTTCTTCTCAAACGATAAAATAATATTACCTTATATTTTACTCTATTAATAAACTCTCAACCAAACATAACCTAACTCTGTTTTTTATCAGTAAGGAACTGTGGGTTGGGTTCCTATATCTTGTATGGTCTGGACTTAATGAAGGTGGGCTACATAATATGACTTGGAAATAAAACAGTCACAACACAAAGTTCGATTTTTATTAGCCCAGCCCAATCTGACTAAGTCACAGACTGTCAATCATAACTACAACGATCGAACTGGTTTGAACTAAATCGATTTCAATCGTCACTATAATTACACATATTATGATGATAGGATTATCATCATCTAATGAGTGTTAAGCCAATAGCAGTAACCAGAAGAGTAGAGGGAAATCCAAATTTAAGATGCTTCCAAAAAGACAGATTGTATCCAAAATGTCCTGCACTTCTTGCTTGCTCACATACTATCAAGTTGGCAGCTGATCCCAGGAGGGATAGGTTCCCAGCTACTGAGCTCACCCAAGCTAAAATCAACCAGGCCTTCTTCTCCTCTGTCGCGGATATAGCCGCTGCCGATGCCGCAACCCGAGATCCGAGCAACAGAACTAAGAAATTAGGAACAGAAAGAACAGGCAGTTTGAATGAGTTGAGCACCAGAAAGTTGCAATTCATAGTAGGAATGTTTGTGTCAGTAGTTCATGATCATGTACATTATGTTAGTAGTTATCATATTGTCATGATTCAGAAATGTACGAGATTTTAATACACCCGTAACGAGCATACAGATGCGGACCTTATACGGGTGGGGATCTGATTTATTCAATATGGTTCATTGTTCTTTACCATTGCTTACTGTAAGCTGAACAGGGCTTGAACTATCAAGAGTTATGAACTTGAAATATTAGCATACCAGTTGGTACATTGGAGGCCAAATTGGACAGGAGGAGTATGACAACAGCAAGTAATGCAGTTCCAGAAGCATGGTTTACATGTGCATAAGGCTCCAACTTGTCCCACAGAGAGCTTGGAACTCCGGTTTTGTTAAAGCCGTTGACCGTGATGAACATTCCGCAAAAGAATATCAACAGTGAGTAGGAGACCTGAGGCAAAAAGGGAGACATGAAACGGATTTTTGCGGAAGAAATTAGATTTTTCTTTTGAATGTTTCTACAATGGAGGGGGAAAGAACCTGATGGTTATAGATTTTACCTTGTTAAGGCTTGGTCTAGCATCCTCGAAGTCAAGAACCACAAGAACAATTGCAGCAGTTATGGCAGTCCAGGACATGTTTAGACCAGCAAGCAAAGCAACAAGCATGCCAACTGTGACGAGATAAATACAAAATTTCAACAACCTTCTTTTCCACTTGGAGTTTGAGTCTTCAATGAGCTCTGATATCTCAACAGAAGAAATATCTCTTACTCTTTCCACTGAGCTCTCCCTCTTTGAAGAAACAGTTTCTTCCCTTCTCAGAGAACCATCAATCTCTTTGGAAGAATCTGCTGAACTGCTAGGGACATTGTTGATTTCATTCTCAGTTGAAGTTACACGGTTCCTCAGAGTCTCAGGGTGGCTTATTGCGCTGGCAGAGCCATTCATGGTGGTAGTTTCCAATGCAGAGCTTCCCTCTTGAGAATTTGAGCTTGAAAAACGTTCCAAAGTAGCAGGTGAAAACCTATGAGAATGCACATCCTCATCTGAAACAACTTCTGCAGTTGCATCTTCTTCATCCTTCTGAGTAGAAGATAACAACTTCCAGTACATGCACATAAGATATATAATATTCACAACAACTCCCACAAGCATTGATGGGAGAATTCCAGTGACAAAAGCTCCAAAAGATATCTTACTACTGATAGCTATGACCAGATTCTGAGGGTTGCCAATTGGAGTAGCTGAAGAACCAATGTTTGAACTTGAAGCAAGAGCAAGCAGAAATGGATGAGGGGGGAGATTATGCTGCCTTGCAATTTTCAAAACAAACTCAGTCAAAATCACACAAGAGGTGTCGTTAGTGAATAAAGCACTTGAAATTGCAGAAATGAGACAAATTCTACATAGTAAGTCCTTTGCTCCTCGGCTCTTCCATGCCAGCAAATTACCCAAGTACCTGAACATGTCTGCTCTCTCAAGATAAATACTAACAACCATAGTCCCAAAGAGAAGCCCAAGGATTGAGAGATCAATTGCAGCATATGCTTCATCTGGAGTTTCCACTCGGAATACTACCATAAGCATAGCTCCAAGGAGGGACCCTGCAGTCCTTCCTATTGGCAGAAAAGGGACAGAAGGGAAAACAGCAAGCACCCAGAAGATCCCGAATGCAATTAATCCCAGAACTACTTTCACAGTAGAAGCAGTGGCCATATCTGTTCACTTGATCAAATTCAGAGGTAGCTGATACAGTATCGTTTTAAGGTTGCTCCAACTTGCTTTCAGTCTAAATCTCAAAGACAAACATTACTACATCGAGCCAAATTCAAGTACTCTACCTAACATGATCTCACCTGCGAAAGAAGGTTCTCCGCAGCAATCTTTGGTATGATCACCGGGCAGATTCCAATATACGTGCAACTCATCAACTGACACACGCCCAAAAAAGGGTTGACTTCTAGCAACTTGCGACAAAAGCAAACTGTGCTGGATTGGATGACGTTTTAGATCTATTACGTGGGATTCAGACTGACATGCTTGACTTGTTAGACGATACAGCCTTCCTCGTTAAAATCTGAGAGACACATGTTCCTGAAATGTAGTGCCCACGTGTTAGGTTTTCCATCACCAGCAATTGTCTTTACCTTATTTCGTCAACCCCCGTGAAAGCAAGGCTTCGTCTTTACTTTTACCCATCAAACGGTGTGTTTAACATGGCTGACAGAGCTCTTTAGTGTATCCAATAGATAGTAGTTGGTACCTCATCTGCCATGGTTGATCATCTCCAGATTCTAGAATTGTAAATCGAAACTCTGCCAGATTTATCTCGCCATTAAATGAGTTTAAGCTTGTTCATTTCATAGAACTCTTGAAGGGCAGTAACGATGAAACTGAAACATAGTTAACATATTTAAACCAAATTTAAGTGGACTAAGACTAAGAGCATCACATGATAACCTCTTCACCCTGACAAATCGGGGAGGCGGCCCTTCAGAGCATCAAATGATGTAAAATAAACCAAATTATTTAAAGGGGTTGAATCAATCAAAGTATTTTCTCAGTTCCTCAAGCAGCAAAAGTGAAGGGATCCAAGAAACTCGATCAGAGGCCTGGATACAAACACCTCATGGGTACAAAACGAACACGTGCTTCGAGTTGAACAGTATATGTCACTGTCGCTTAGCTCAGGTTGATCTGACCTGTGTACTTGTAGTCCCACATGGTAAAATATAAAAAGACTTGGAACAAGTAAGAACCTAACCTGGAGATATTCAGTTACCTTCAATCTAGGAGTGACAATGGTCATATTGACCAATCGAGTTTTAAGCTTTTTCGGTTTAAATCCGACATTAAATTATACATACAAGTATAGTTTGATCTGTGTTCAGGCCGAATTTCGAATCGGATTCTTCTGAGGATCGAAAAAAAAAGAAATCTTTAAGTTTGTGAACCATAAAGTAGTTTTGTTTGTCAAAGTTCACAGGCTGTTTCTTTCTTTTCTGTCGGCCTATTTGTTGAGAAAGTTGGGCAGGACATAGACGTGAGCCTTGGCGGTTACCTAACAACATTATTTGGCTTATCCTTAGCCAGCATACCAGTAGCTGGCATGAGATTAGCCATAAATGGCATACACAATATCTTTCACTATCCCTACAAATCCAGAATTCTACTAAATGCATTCGCAAGAGCAGTAGATTCAGAGTTCAGAATTCAGAATTCGATCTAGTATGCACTCGAAAAATAGAACGGACCAAAATGTGTTTCGTGCATAACAACTGCAGGAATCAACTAGCAAGCCCTTGGACATAAATTCTTTATATTACACGAGCTGACAAAAAATAATCTAGATAAGCAACATCTATATGCAAATGCTATTGTTGTATAACATTAGGGGGAAAAAGAAGAGGAAAAAATGCTCTGTTGAAGCGGAATCCTAATGATACCTACATGCTGTATTCTCTGCACTCTCTTTATGGTTCAAAAGAGATGAATATTCCCTTTGATCTGTTCAACCTATCCTCCATCAGTCATTTGATCACAGAATATTCTGTCTGGAAACTTTATTGCCTTCAGACTTGCATCTGATGGGCCAGTAATGTGGAGACCATCAATCTGTTTCTTTTCAATGTTAGCTCACTTCTGGCTGTAACATTGGGAAAAAGGTCCACTTGCTCGCTGGTCTAGCTTCCTTGCCCGCAATAGCTTCATTGGCCCACCACTCGGATGCAACATTAGGCTTGTCAGGGATTTCTCCTTTGGAATTATCGAAGTTGAACTCTTTGAATGATCCAAGAGTAACAGATCGATGCTTTCCATTGCAGTGATCTTCCTCCATTTCTGAAGGTCTCTGCAATACCTCGGTGGAAGTTTCATCAATATGTAAACTATTTGCACCGCTTCTGCTTACGCTGCCACTTTCTATTTGGTCTTCTGTTACAAAATTCTGGGAGAATTCAGAAAAAGATCTGCTGGATGCCGCTGACTTGTTCTCAAGACAACTTGCAACTTCTTCACCACTCAACTCAAATGACACTCTATGATCAACGACCAAATCATCAAGTTTAGGTTCATTTTCGGAATTGGCAAGACCTACAACCTCAGAATTACGGTTTTTAAAGGGCCCCCCACCATCAGGTGTCACAGATCCTGATCCAAGCCTTGAACGTAACCCTACAGCATCAGGAGTCATGCATCCAGAACCAAGCCTTGAACCTAGTCCGACACCCTCCGGAGTCATGGAACCAGAACCAAGCCTTGAGCCTAAAGCAACACCATCTGGTGTCAATGATCCAGAACCCAATCTAGAACTCCATTTATGAGTTGTAAAATGTTCAAAACGTATGAACTTGGGAGCTTCACCCATTCGGAATTCAGGAATTAGATGTCGATCAGGGAAAGGAGAAGAGGTGCCAGAATTTGAGACCACTGAACCTGGTGAAATGAGCTGACCACCTGGGCTTCCTGGGTAGAACTGATAAGACTGGAATTCATAGTGGGACAAGCCAAACTTTTGAATGGTTCCGCTGTTCCTTCGAGCCCGCTCCAAAGAAGATGTCAGGAGTTGCGCAAATGGCACTTCAGGAGATGATGGAGTAGTCAACTGAACAGATTCAAGAGGTGGAGTGAAAGAAGCAGTTGAAGGTTCAGTGGTAAATGCAGAAAACACCGGTGGTGTGACTAGTTGCGTTTCATGTGCATAAGGGCCTATGGTGAAAATTGAGGCAGTTCCACCTGGTGAGTAAGCATTCACAGAAAGGGAAGTCAGAGACAGCAACCCTGCAGGTGATTGAGTGGCAGATGGTGGATCAGATTGGAGAAATGAAGCAGGTGAAGAGGGAGGGGCAATAAAGGGGAGGACAACAGCAGTTGAACGGGTTTGATTTTCAACAGAAGGGACCGTAACTCCGGTTACTTCTGGTTCAGGAACGAGGGCAGCATGACCAATTCGTTTGTTAGTTTTATGAGTTCCAAAACACCAGTAAAGACTCCAGCAACCTCCCCACCTTCTTTTCTGCATTCAAATAAAGCAGGACAGTAAGAAGAGTATGAACAACTCATTTGGAAAGGACCAAACCTAGCATTGTCTCTCCTCGTCAAAAATTCATGCAAATTGGAAAATATCAACTCTATAGGAGAGATTAATCTAGCCAAAAATGACTAGTTTTCTCCATACAGTGGAAGCATTGAAATTCCCACACCTTGAATCCCATGGAATAAACTCAGTCATGCATCCGAGTCAACTATTCCAGAATTACTAAATTTCACTTGTTCTTGAAAAATTTTGGCAAGAGCAGTCTCGACATCTAGGAACACAAACCCAATTGCGTGTTGGATTTATAATGCAAGATATCACAGCTTTTTCATGGAAAGAACTCTAAATACAGAGATTCGAAGTGGTGTCTTCTCAAGAGATATCATAAATCCACAGGTAAAAAGCTACATGATTGATGTATATGAAAAATAACACCGCTTTTACCAGGACAATACGCAGATTCAAAGTGGTGCCTTACTAAGTAATGTCATCAATCATCAAGCAACTTCATCATATCCTTGTTCTGGAATCTACAGAAAGAATCCAAATTCGACTAGAAAAAGCTTCAATCTTTATCCCCTTTTACCATCTTCTTCACCAATCAAAATTAAGACTAGTTTAGACGAAGTTGAGCATAGAAGAAACAGATTAGAAGCACACATGATCTTAGTTCCCCACCTACCAAAGTTTCATAGCAGGCGAACAAAGATCACATCAACACAATTTCTCATCTATGAAAACGATAAGACTAAAAAAGCCAAACTCAGGATCCATAAAAAGAAAAAAAAGGATTCAATGATGTTCAACACGGATATGCATACATAACACAAACAAACAAACAAACAAAACATATTTACCGGAACAGTTGGTGGCTGGACGCGAGCCTCGGCTGAGACGATGGCGGAGGCAGCGGCGTTTATGGTCTCGACGGTGTTGTTTACGCTTCTCATATTCGATTCAGAGCTCAGGAACTTAGGACTGCGATCCAGAGCAGAGCAGAGCAGAGACAGAGGAGAGAGGTCAAAAACCGTGACTTGAATTTTTATAACAGATCGTGAGAGAGAGAGTGTGATAACTTTTCTTTTCTTTTCTTTTTTTCAGTTTCCGTTACTACCAGGTCCTCTTCGTTTCGCAGTTTAATTATTGCCACGTCAGCAACCGGGGTGAGTGGGACCGACCGGCCCCTCCTGATTGGTGATTTGTTTTTTTGTATAGATTTTTTTTTTGGAGTTTGGAGTGTTGGATTAATTATTGGTGCAATCATAACTTAAGGACCTACTCCTCTCTTTTAACGTAATCAATTACTTAAATCATATACATATAAAAGGGTTAGGCTTAGGGTTCTTATTCTTAAAAATTCTATTTTCTATTTTTTGGTAAAATTAAAATATATTTTGAAAGTAATTTAAACTAATGTACTTATGTTATGATGTTAAATTTTATTTTATTAAAACTATTTTATAATATTAAAAGGGAAAATTTTAAAGACTCGCTCTTCTTCATAGAGTTATCAATTAATTAAAACTAATGTCTATAAATTAACAATTTTCTATTTTTAGGGTAAAATTAGTGGATCTTATTTGTTCAACATATTTTTAAAGTAATTTAAATTGATGAAATATTTTATAATGTTAAAATTTTAATTATTTTAATCAAAATTGTTATGACAAATTTATATTATTGTTTGATTTGAATTTAATGAATTTATTAGAATAATTTGATAAAAGAAAAATGACTTATTTTAGCATATATTGTAATGTAATTAATTATTATGTTCTTTTTTATTATTATGATTTTATTTTAATATAGAATTTTAATAATTTTTTTAAAGTTCAATATTTTGTATTTTAAATATTATAATTTAGTTTAAGTAATATTTAAAATAAAAAATGTTTCAATGAGTAAAACAAAAGGTATTACTCTTATGGTTTAATTTTAATAATGAAAATTTAAATTATTAAAACTAATTTAACAAAATTTTACTATTTTATTTTTCAGATATTATAATTTTATTTAATTCATTTAAAATTTAACAATATTGTTAATTTTTAAACAAGTAAAACAAGAGATATAAGTCTATTATTGTTCTGGCTCATGGCATTCATGTCTTATTATGGGTAAATTGGGTAATTATCAACTAAAATAACATTTTAACACAAAGTGCGAAAGAATACAAAACTTTATGATATAAAGGTCATAAGTTTAAATTATAAAACAATCATTTTATAAAAATACAAAAAAGAGGTTGTGTGTATATTATGGCTCTGAAATGTTGGATATGTTGAATTTATTTTATTGACTAAAGTAATTTATACACTTTACATTTTTATTTTTATTTTTGCTGTTAGTGTGCACAATTGCCCCCGATATAAATGACAAATTACGAGGGAATGCCATGCAGTTATGGCTTGGAACCCAAATCCAACGGGCCGAAGACGGCGGGATTGGGGTGGAGATACTCGTGATTTCATTTTCTTATTATCTATATATTTTATTAATGTGTTTTTTAAATTTTTGGTACATTGAATCTGAAGCCTTTTTAACTAACCCGCGAGAGACTCGTGAGCTCATTTGGTGCTACTGAGCCTCCCATGTGCTGTTGCTTAAACCACTCAATAATCAATCCCTGATTGATCGCACCATCATAACCGTAAAAACCGTTGACCGTTGACCGTTGGCTTGTTGTCTTCATCCTCATACTTCTACGCTTTATACTCAATAATTAGATTCCCTTGTGATTCTATACACTGGACAATTGTAAATATACCTTTTTTAGCAAAGAGAATCATTTAGCACCTTTTTTTTTATGTGTGTATTAAACAAATTTAAAATATATTATATATTTCAAATAAAATATTTAAAAATAATTTACGAGTTTAATCAAAATATTTCTGATACTCCTATGTTAATTTCTAAAATGTCAAATAACTAATGAAAATATTATTTGGTAGAGCCCTAGTGGTTCCTCAACCGCCCGAATCTTACAAGATTAGAATTGAGAAAAAGCTTAAGTAGATACCAAATGTTAATTTCTTATATTGTCGCAAATTTTTTATAATTGTAAAGTCAACAATTAGTTATTATTCAATGCCTATTAATTATATCATTGAATGCATATAATAATTTATAAATTATTTATTTTAACTGAATTATTTGATAATTTAATATTAAAATGAGAAATGACCCTCAAATTACAATTAAAAGTTAAAATTTTAAAATTAATAAATCTAACTATTAAAAGTTTATTCATGAAATTGAATTAAATAAGTAGGTATGACTTAATTCAAAGATGAGGTTGAGACAATAATTAATTATCCTTTTCAATGGAAAGGAGTGATGTTGTAACTAAAAATTCCAAACTTGAGGATGGTCCACTACACACAAAAGACTAGACATAGACCACTTGAAAGTCACATTTAACAATTCTTAAGGATTAGATTTTTTGTTCCAATAATGATATTTTTATCATATTTTATTAAATCTTACCCATACATTTATGTAGAGATTATGTTCAATTAAATATTATTCACATATTTATGTGAATCTCACATTAATATATGGGTGGAATTTAATAAAATAAGATTGAAACAGAAAATTTGATGTGCTCTCGATAAATGCCCTTGTCACGTAATAGTTCATATTTGCAATGGCCTTTGACACTTTTTGATGTACCACGTACGAAAAGATTAAAAGGGTTTTATTATTGGGATAACCAAATTTAAATTGTTAATCTTTTTATAATCCTTTTTAATTTAGTGTTTAAACTTTGAAAATTTTCAATCGAGAAATTAACATTTTAAAATTTTAAAACAATTCAATTTAAAGGATTATTTATTTTAATAATGTGTTAATTTGACTAACGAAATATTTCTTGTTCGTGATATATAAATGCTCATATTAAAAAATGGCGGCAATGGTTCAATCTGAGGTGGAGAAAAAAATTCTGAGTGTTTTCTGATTGACACGTATACTTCGCGAACAACAAAAATTTTAAAGTTCTCAAGATTAGTTACTCGATTGAAAATTATAAAAATTAAACACTAAATTAAAAATATCATAAAAAGTTGAATAATTTAAAATTGATTATTTTATTATTATATGATCTTTCTTTTTTCTAATTTCTCTTGTAATCACTTCCATCTATACTTTTTCGTGCGCACGTGTGCTTTGCCCACTTGTTTATTGGGTTTCCGCGCACAACTGTGGTGTGTAAGATAATGACTTCGGCCGGTTGGCCGTGGCCCTCGTCCCATCTCTTTTCTTTTTCTCTCTCTAACCAACTATGACAATTTTGCATTTATAATTAATTTTGTTAATACAAATAAATAATAATAAATTTTAGCATAATATAAACTAATATTTTTAATATAAAATTGTGAATATTTTAAAACTATAAATTAATGTCTGGCAATGAAGTATGTAAATATAAAAAAATACTAACAGGAGGGGTATCTCCGCCGTCCAAATATTATCCTCTTTGATCTCAGGGTAATTTGTGGGAGTCGAACTCAAGACTTCAAGGATTTGCTGACCTCAAAGACACGCCTCTTACGACTAAGTCTCAATAGTATGAGGCATGTGCTTCAACGCAACAAAACCTTGAGGTCGAAGGTTCGATCCGTCTCAGGGACAATACCTAATGGGGGACCACCATGCGGGTCCGGCCAAGTGGTAAGAGGTGTGTGCCCTTGAGCACAACAAAATCTTGAGGTCGAAGGTTCGATCCGCCTCAGGGACAATACCCAATAGGAGGGACCACCATGCGGATCCAGCCAAACCACTAATTATACAAATATTATATTAAATTGAGACGAAAAACTAATTGTTTCTTATCCCGAATTTTTTCGTAATAGAAGTATTTACTGATTTTTCGGAGTTAAAATTTATTCAAAAAATAAAAAATACTTGATGAAATGGAGAAAGCTCTACTTTCACTTTTTTTTAGCATGATTTCTTCTTTTTTGAGTCCTTTCTATTCTACCTCACCTTGAAAAGGATCTTTTCTTCTTGAACTCAACTTTTTAGCCTTTTCTTGGTGTCTTTTTATTAGAATATAAAAAGCTTATGAGTTTTTACAATGATTGATTGGTTCTAATTCGTCCTTGTCTCCCCCTTTCTCATTGTCACACAGTTTCTACACTATAAAGCTAGTCTTGGAAAAGATCATACACTTATCTTTCCATTTTCTTTTACAACAATATAAATTATTTTACCAAATTAGGGTCGTTTCTAACGTTTAATAAGTAATAAATAAAATAAAAAAGAGCTCGATTAATATATATATATACACGTGTATGTAATTTTTAAAAGTATATTTTTATTATCAAGAGGTTATCTTAAGCTTCTCATTGTGACACAATTAAAGAATCAGTGTCAACATTGAACTGAGTTTTATTTTATCTCACTTTATTTTTCATGAGAGTTCAGAGAGGTCCAATTTTGTCTCATTTTGTTTTCTATGAAAGTTAAGAGTGAACAATATTTTATTTTTCATAAGAGTAGGCCTTAAGCAGGTGACCTTCTTGTCCTTACTTAGAGTCGAGCCTGAATCAGTTATTAATTAAAAATTTTGATGTACCTAATATTAAGACAATGTTTCTTCACTTATTTTTTATATTTTTTAATAATTTTTTATTCTTTTAATTCAATAATTAATTAATGAAGCATTGATTAAGTGGTTGGGGAAAGCTTATACACCATATGAATCTGATCTACATTATTATGAAATTTTATGTTGAGCCCACGTTAAAGTTATATATAGATTATATTTTTTACGCTTGATACGTGCCAAGTTCGTATGTATGGGCTGGCCTTTGTGTGCTTAAAGCCGAACCCAACACACCACATGGTCCAAAGTTGTCAGGTAGGTGGGGGTGGCTTGCAATCAAAGATTTATTTATTCCACGTCCTAAAAGACTATATATAGATATTGTATCCAAAATTTTCTAGATCCAATTCGAGTAAGTTTCGATTAAAAGGACATCTTCTAATATTTTAATTTTTCAACCCGTATTAACTGTTATAAAACATATTAAAGATTGAACAAAATTAAATAATTTAAAAAATAATTGAAAAAGATTATTCTTATTTATAAAAGATTTAAAGCTTAGTTGAAAAAGGTGATTGTTAAATGAAAATAATCGGTTTATTTTAGTTTATAAATCTGATTAGCTTAAGAAAAATGATTGACTAAGGCCATGTTTGATAAATGATTGATAAATTATTTTTTGGCGGATTGAAAGGTATTTGGCTATTTGATCATGTCAAACCGCTGATAGTCGTGTTTACTAATTAGCTGATTGAGTTACCGAATTGAACCCAATCCGCTATTTTTGAAAATACTCCTATGAGAAGCGTTTTGGTCCAACGATTAAGAAATTAAGGGATGAAAAGACGATTGTTCTCAAAAGTTATTACAAATTATTCAAACTGGTATCTTTTATTATTGTTTTCCTTCACCAAACATTAGTACTCCAAAGTCAAATAATATTATATAATTCTCAAAATAAATGTTAAGATTAGTTTGTGGGTATTGTGACAATTATGTGTAAAACATAAGGGCAAACGAGACAAAAAAATATGTTTATTAATTAATTTGAAAAATCTACTGAAAAAATGCTTTTTTGAAAAGCTCCAAATTTGAGGTTCTTAAAAAGTTGTATTTTAGCTTCTGAAAAAGTTATTTCGATTAAAAAAGTGGTTTTGAATTTTACGGTTAAACACTCATTTTTCTTAAAAACATCTTTTGCGGTAGAAAAAGTACTTTTCTACCCTCAAAAAACTGAACCAAACAAATATATAATTCCGTAACTCATAAGATAATAAGCCATTAAAATTTTGAATTTAATTCAAACGGTTTGGACTTTGGGTCGCATAAAGTTCGATCATGTTTGAATTTGGATCGCAAAGCCTGGCCGCTGACGCAGTCAAGGGCAAAGCCTGATCCTATCCATTCATACTTTGCAGAAGATCAATAAATGCCCACATGAGCTAGATTTCGTAAATTACCCAATGCCTTCTTGTAAACGAAGGTTTCCGAACGAGCCCGAGGTGGGACTACTTAGGAGTCTACTGTCTACCCTCGCAAGAGCATACGGGTGTAGGATTCAAGTCGGTTTTTATTGATTGTTTTTATTTTTATTTTTAAATTTAATTATTTATTTGAATTTTTAGTTTTTAGTTTTTATTTTTTTAGTTTTTAAAATTACGAAAATTATAAAAATAATTTTTATTATTTAATAAATTAAAATTAATTATGAATAATTTAAATTTATTTAATTTTTATAATTAAATTTAAAAACATAAATATTCAAATAAATTTAATTTAATAATTAAAAATATTTTAAATAAATATTAATTTATATTAAATTAACATATTTTATTAATAATTTATTAATAAATATTATATAAGAGATTAAATAAATTTATTTAATTAAAAATAATTTATTTTTAAAATTTATCTAAATATAATTGTTATCTGTAATAAAAATACAATAACATTAATATTAGTAACTATACAAATTTTATTTTTACTTAAAGAACAACGTAAAAAATGAAAAATGAAAATTCAAAACTAAACCCAAAAAAAAAGAAATAGAACCATAACACTCCTTATTAATTACGTAACGAAAGGCTACAGCAAGCTTGAAAAAACGCGGTGCCAAATCAGCTTTCTCTAGAAGTCGTCGTCGTCGTACTCCACCGCGTAATAACCCTGCGTCAAAGCTGCAGCCATCGCACCCTCGGCTAATCCCGTCCCCATCCCGAACTTGCTCTTTGGCTTCCCCGCCTGCGCATACTGCTTCTGACCGTAACTCGGTTGCCCATAACCCTCCGCCAAAGTTGCGGCCGCCGCACCCTCGGCTAATCCCGTCCCCATCCCGAACTTGCTCTTTGGCTTCCCCGCCTGCGCATACTGCTTTTGACCGTAACTCGGTTGCCCATAACCCTCCGCCAAAGCTGCGGCCACCGCACTCTCGGCTAATCCCGTCCCCATCCCGAACTTGCTCTTTGGCTTCCCCGTCTGCGCATACTGCTTCTGACCGTAACTCGGTTGTCCATAAGGTGCCTGCGGAGGAGAAGGAGCTGAGTATGGATAACCGCTTGGTGGTGCCGTTGAGTAGTACCGACTCGGCGCATAAGGATTTCCAAAAGCTGGCGACGCGTACTCTCTCGATGCCCGACGAGACGGTTATATGTAACTCTCGGGAAGCCATTTGTCAGAGCAGAGGTATACCTCGGTAGTATGCTTAACTGGGACAGTACTTAGCAGTAATATAAGCACAGGTATTGCTTAAGGATTAAGCACACGATGGTACTGGTTTATGCAAAAAGGACAACACGTGGCTGTTCACGATTGGGTAACCAATAGGAGCAGAGCACCAGTGGTTGGAATTTGGAAACTTGAGAAAACTGACGTGTGTGGGGACTGGGGAGGATAAAGATCAGATGCGACAGAGAACAAGATGTGGAGTGATTATGATGTAGGAAAATCCCGGGGTGTCCATCACATGGACACAGTGTGGAAAACAAAACTTTTTTGTTCCGGGAGCCTTGAATATTCCTGGAGGCGAAGAAGATGAGCAAATAAAGTTTTACGCGCACTGGCCACCGCGATGTGGGCCGTCCGATGCAGTCAAGCAGCGTTTGTTTTGGTTGGTCCACGAGAAAATGGATATGAGTACTTGAGGAGGAGCATTTTTGAGGTAATCAAAACATTGTCACAGCAACCAATGCGTGGCAGTTCTTGAAATGCTCGTGGAAAAAATAATTACAGTATTGAAGCAAAGTTTCGTGTGTACAGTAAAACACTATAATTACACTTACCAAAAATCTTCCCCACAGTCCGGGTCTTTGAGGCCCCCCTCCTCCACAACTATTTCGGGCCACGTAGCGATTTCCTTACCGTCGCACGAGGCCCTGGTCTCACCGGACTCGACCTTCCCCTCGACCTCCCAAGAGGGTATGATCTTTGGGGCGTCGACCGGGGTCCAATCGGAACCCCTCGGCCCAATGGACACGTCCCCTCCTCACCCTCTCACCGAGGCGACGCCCCCTCGAGCACCCGACCCCTCTTCCACTCTTCCGGGTGTTGGGGACGTGCCCGAATCTTCTGATTCGCCAATGGAGGATCAAGTTACATTCCAAGAGACTATGTCTCGTCACGAGTTGACTGGGTCAGCAGTACCGGGCATGTCCGGCACGAGTTAGTTCCCCTATCCGCTTACCGTTGTTATGACAATTTTTATCTGGAATTGTCAAGGGGCTGGAGGTCGGACCTTCAATCCAATTCTGAAGAACTACATTCGGATCCACAAGCGCCGACTGCTGGTCTTAGTTGAGCCTCGGATTAGTGGCGATCGGGCTCAGCGCGTCATTCGGTCTTTGGGTTTTAGTAATTCTTTTCGGGTTGAGGCCACGGGCTTTTCAGGCGGGATATAGCTACTCTGGCAGGCGAATATTGTCGTCTGCATTCGCCTCGCTCACCGTCAATTCATCCATGCTCGGGTACAATGGGATCAGCAGTTGTTTGAGTTTGCTGCTATTTACGCGAGCCCCCACCCCTCGTTACAAAAATTTCTTTGGAAGTACCTGGCGTATCTTGCCCCGCAAATCACTGTCCCCTGGCTGCTAGGCGGGGACTTCAACGCCAAGCTGAAGAGTGCCAATAGACGCAGGGGCTTGGGTCCCCATACTCGTATCAGTACCCTATTTCGTGATTGCATGCTTCAGTGCCATCTTCAGGATCTGGGCTTCTCTGGACCGAGATTCACGTGGAAGCGGGGCCAACTCCGGGAACGTTTGGATCGGGCCTTTGGTTCCCCGGCTTGGCTCTCTGCGCATCCGACTACCAGGGTGCAACACCTGCCTTTTCTTAAATCGGATCATCGCCCGCTCCTTATTCGGTTCCTCGCTCCTGTTCCCTCCTCCCCTTCGCGCCGTCCTTTCCGTTTTCAATCGGCGTGGCTCACTCACGATTCTTTCCCCCAAGTTGTAGCGGCCAACTGGCATCCTGACTCCTCGGATTTCAGCGGGGCGTTCCAACGTTTCTCGGATACGCTCCACCTCTGGAATAACACGGAGTTTGGTAACATTTTCCATCGAAAGAATCGCCTTCTGGCCCGGCTCGCGGGCATTCAAAAACATGTGGAGGATCAAGAATCCCCCCCACTTCTAGAGCTTGATCTTTACTTAAGGAAAGAACTGGAATATGTTCTCTATCAGGAAGAGCTCTTCTGGCACCAGAAGTCCAGGAGTCAGTGGATCGGCCAGGGCGACAGGAATACTCATTATTACCATGCGCTCACTCGAACTAGGCGTCGTCAGTCTCACATCCTCGCGCTTCCAGATGGCCATGGTAACGAAATTACCGACCTTGCGGAGCTCCGCGGTATCGATCCGTTGGCCGGTCCTCGTTACCGGGGTTGCTTCATGGCCATTTTCCTCCCCCTCCGCCAAATATGGCTGAGGACCTCACCTGTCCCCTCAGGCCTGATGAAATCAAGGAGGCGTTTTTTTCCATGAATCCCAACAAAGCCCCAGGCTTGGATGGCTTCACTGCTCTGTTCTACCAATCCCAGTGGGCTACGGTCGGCCCGTCCCTAGTTCACTTTATCCAGCGGATTTTTCAGCTTGAGGTGTGGGAGTCGGCTATCAACCGTACCATCATCGTCCTTATTCCTAAACCCCCACTTCCATCTCCCAGTTCCGTCCCATCGCGCTTTGCAATGTGCTTTACAAAGCCCTCTCTAAGGTCATAGCTAACCGACTCAAACCCTATCTCGAGATGCTTGTCTGTCCGACCCAGTGTAGTTTTGTGCCGGGTCGTCAAATTACTGACAACATCATCATCACCCAAGAAGTGATTCACTCTATGCAACATAAAACTGGTAGGAAAGGGTTTATAGCTATCAAAGTGGACCTCGACAAAGTGTATGACCGTCTAGAGTGGGATTTCATTCAGGCCACCCTTCTTGACATTGGCATTCCTGCCTCGCTGATCTCGCTTATCATGAAATGTCTCGCTACGGTGTCCTTTCAGGTGAATTGGCATGGAGAGTTGAGCGAGGAATTTTGGCCTTCACGCGGGCTGCGTCAAGGCGACCCTCTTTCCCTATACCTTTTTGTGCTGTGCATGGAGCGCCTCGGCCAAGCCATATCTAATGAGGTTTCCACTGGTCATTGGCTTCCCATTCGGTTGAGTAGACATGGCCCCCCCTCTCCCACTTATTCTTTGCTGACGATCTCATCCTCTTTGCTGAGGCGTCTTTCGAGCAAGTTCACGTGCTTCGAAGCGTCTTGGACTCGTTCTGTAACGCTTCGGGCCAACGCGTGAGCCAAGCCAAATCACGCTGCTGCTTCTCCAAGAATGTCCCCTCCAGATCTGCTCGTGTATTAAGTCGCGCTCTCCGTTTCCCTCAGACAGCCGACCTTGGTCAGTACCTCGGGATTCCCTCCTGCACAAGCGGGTAGGTCGCCATACTTATCAGCACATACTGGACGTGGTCCATCACCGTCTTTCTGGGTGGGCTCCTTCCACACTATCTTTCGCTGGTCGGATCACTTTGGTCCAATCTGTCCTCTCGACTATTCCGAGTTACACGATGCAGACTGTCCGATTACCGCGAGGGCTGTGTGACGCTCTGGAACAGTCTCTGCGACAATTTTTGTTGGGCTCGAGTCATGACCGCCGGAAGATACCTCTCGTAAGCTGGGACGAGGTTTGTTTGCCCAAAAATCTCGGGGGTTTGGGCATCCGACGGATTAGAGACATGAACGATGCTTTTCTGGCCAAACTAGGATAGGCTTTGATCAATAACCCCACCGCCTTATGGGTACAGGTGCTTTCTGGTAAATATGCTTTTGATGTTAACCGTCTTCCCTCCTCCCTTCCACACGTCGGGGGCTCGATGGTCTGGCGGAGCATCCGAGCGACTTGGCACTTAGTGACTCAGGGGATACTGTTGGATCCCGTTTCCGGAACCCAACTCTTAACCAAACTTAACTCGAATCCGAATTCGCGTTGGAAACCTTAAACA
>JAOQMR010000007.1:23456186-23469652 GCA_027563865.1 Erythroxylum pelleterianum
CTCCAAAATTTAGCTTTTGAAAAAGCTGTATTTGAGCTTTTAAAAAAGCTGTTTCTACTTCAAAAGTGCTTTTAGAGAGTCCAGCCAAACACCTATTTTTTCTTCAAAACAGCTTTTGCTGTAGATAAAAGTGCTTTTGGACTCTTCAAAAGCTGATCCAAACGGGCTCTTAATCTAATTGAATCCTCCTTTGGTCAAAATTTGAGCCGCCTAATCTCGATAGGGTTCAAACTCAAACTGCATATCTTGAAGTCAATCGGGCCTAAGCATTAATTTTCTAGTTGAGACCCGAGCCTACCCAGCCTAATGTTATGCCTGATCTAACATATTGTCAAACTTAGCATATTGCCGGCAAGAGTAAGGATTGGGTCCAGAAGAGTTTGAAGCATTCACAGTGCTGGAACGAGTAAACGGAAAGTAAGTGTTACATCTACGGAGATGATCAGATGACAGCTAGAAGCCAGCGATTTTTTCCAAAACGGTCGCTATCCACGTGTTTTGGGACCAATTAGTCGCGTGTTTTCGGGTATTTCGGCCGTTGGCTCAACTCTTCTCGAATTTAGTTAATCCCTTTGTAGGACTTAAATTAAGTGTCCGTTCTTTGGATAGAATTTTACAAAGTTAAATTTTTATTATAAAAGTCTTTTTTTAAATAGGCTGTAAAATTTAAAAAATTAATAGATATAATATTTTTGACAGCTAAAATACAGCTTTTTAAGAAATTCAAATTTAGATCTTTTCAAAAAACGTTTTTTTCATGTAGAATTTTCAGATCAATAATAAGCCTATTTTTAGTCCATTTTATCCTTATATTTTACACATAATTCTTACAATACTCACGAACTTATCTTCCTGTTTATTATGTATTTAACTATTTACTTAACTTGGATATTTGTTTTGAGATTTATATAATAATATTTGACTTTTTATTTCTTTTAATATTTATTTTTGATATTTGTTTACTTATGTTATAATCTATATAAAAGATTTGGTTAGATATATTTTCATTTATGTTTCATATGATTTAAAATTATATAATAATTAATATATTGTGCTATGCATATTGTTTAATAAAACTTTAAATAATATTTATATGTATAAATAAATTTTATTACAAAATAAAATATAGTAAAAATTAAAAGTACTTTTTATTACCAAACAGTCTACTGTATAAAACCCTTTAAAAAAAGTTCTTCTCAGAAAATATATAAAGAAAAAAAACTCTAGGCCTAACCAAGCAAAGGTTAAGGTAAATTAAAATGATTTTAAATTTTAATTAACTTGATATAATATATAATTAAATTTAATTAGATGAACATATGATTTTGTTCTTGGATCTTCATTTTGCGTGCTCAAGCAGCTAAGGAGGGACAAAATTAGGTAGGAAGTCCTAATCCCTAGTCTAGAAGCATTACCTAAAATACGGTCCAATTAAATTAAGGGCACTTGGTGAAGTATACCCATTCACCAAATATATCTTCAAGCATAAGCCTCGTTTTTACAAGTTTGTTTTAGAAAACGGCACACATCATGCGTTTCTAACTCATAAGTTACGTAGAATCAAAAGTTCTAACAAATTCGGATGAGAAATGAAATAGGTGAAACGAGAGATTTGATGATTAAAAGTTTAATTATTATTAAACTGTCATAAAATTAATATATTAAATAAAATTAAAAAATTTAAAATAAGATTAAGAAAAGAGATTGTTGTTTTGAGAAATTAAATTTTAATTATAGAACGAGATTTTAAAAAAACGGAGGAACTCGCATCCGTTATTTTTTAGATGCGCATTGAGTAATCTCCGGATTAACGCAATAGCCTGCAAATCACGTCAATCGGGTATTCTGCACTAGACAAGCCATATACGACAGACTCGATCGAGTAAGTGTAAGTAAGGGAATTTGCACACAAAACCTTTTGATCCCATAATCCCTACTCCACCAACTCAATCACCCCTAGAACGAGAATATTAAGGGATAATCAAGTAATTTATTGTTATTTATAAAAATTAATTTACGAAATCTAACTTATTAATTAACAAATTGTTCATTTTTTATAATAATATCAAAAAATTTAACTATTTTAAAATTTTAATGATTAAACCAACTGTATTGATTTAACGTTTTGGTCATCAATTATAATTTCTTAATTATTTCCATTAATGATTATTTTTAATTCTTCCTACAACCATATTTCAACTTTTAAGGAGTAAAATGGAAACTTTATTATAGTAAATCTTTAAAAATTAATGCATTCTTTATCTTTATTTGAACAATTGTTAAACATATAAATATTATGTAAATTATATATTTTAAATAAGTCATTAAGTAATTAGTTCAATTTAAATAATAATTGTAGTACTCTTAGGTCCTTAATTTTGAAAATTGAGATTTTAAAGATTTTTTTATAAAAATTGAAATCTAAAAATAGGAATTAGCACATCAAATTTTCTGTTCTGATTGTTTGAGATCCGATCCTAAGAATTGGGCATCTGCTTGACAATCCAAAGCCATGCATTGATCGACCAATCATCGACGCAGATGTGATGGGACTTGGGAGTGTCAGATACCGAAAATGAGAGAGAGCACGTGAACGTGATCTAGTACCGACTACCGTGGCCTTTGACATGAATAGCCAGCATGCGGTGCGCATTGATCAAGACATTGAAACGGGTACTTATTCTATTTTATTGGTACTTTATTTAGAATATGTATTAATTATTTTTAACATAAATTTAAATTATATTTAATAATAAAATATAAAATATTCATATTTTCTATTATTATTTTTGTTAAAAATTTTGATATCTATATTCAACCTTTAAATTTGTTAAAAAATATATTTAATCTTTTAATTTAAGATATTAAAATCTTATATTCCAAAAAAAGTTATTTTTTAAACTCTAATTTTCAATCATAATTGGTTGGCAAGAACATAAATTGGTCATTATTTCATGAATAACACAATTTTCTACTCTTCATCAACGTTTTCAAAATCAGATCAAAAGTTAAATCGGTAAGGTAAGAGATTTAATGTTTAAAATGTTCAACCAGTATTAAATAGTCGTAAAACTGATTAAATATTTTTAAAAATGATATATTAATTAATCGAAAATTTTAAAGCTTAATATAAAAATAAATTATTAAATAAAATTATTTGGTTTATAAAATTTGATTAATTTATGAAAAATCGATTAATTAATAAGTTAATCAATTTTTAAAAACAAAATTTATTAAACTAAAATATTAAAAATTGACCTGAGACTTTAACCGTTTTAAAACTGGTTAAATTGATTTAGTTTTTAAGACATTGCTATCGTCACGGCACCAAATCATTGTTGCATATTAAAAGTGTAAACCTTGATGGCTACTGGGCATAAAAATGGTCCCAATATTATAGATTAATTAGTTGACAATCTCTAATATTTTAGATTTGATTGAAGAGAAACCCAAAATGTTGGCCACAAGAAGCGCTTAAAAGGTTAAAATCTCTCCTCAATTTGGCCAAATGGGGTTTGAGCTTCGAACTTGGACCATTCCTAGTCATAATCCAGCAGATAACTCCATTAACAAGCGATCCTTTTTCCACCAAACCCTTGACACAATGTTTAATGCTATTTTATTGCTAATTAGCTATCGAGCACTTGTTGCTTGTTTGGATTATGCATCCACATTCGAGAGGAACTTAGAAGGACCGATCTTTATTTTTTAATCGGATAATACAAAGATGGATTTCCTTTTTTTTTTTCTTCGGGTGCATAGTGACGATAGCTAGTATTTTAAGAAAGCTTTAAGTCGTATAAGTTTTAACACAAGAGTTTCGTATGTTTAGAGGTTGATTAAGTGTCGAGATGTCAATTTTGGCCCGGCTTGATCAGACCTAATTTTAGTTTGAGTTGATTGTGTCATGAGTAGGTCATGGACTGTAAGTGGTCGGTCTGACATAACCACGATTCGAGATCGGGTGGTGCACAACTTGACCCGTGGCCCAACCGTTATCTAAAAAACAACACCATTTTTAAAAAAATGTCATTTTCGACATTTTTTTAAAGAAGTTATGATTAAAATATCGATTTAACTGATTTAATTGTAAATTTTTTGAATCAATTTGTTTTCGGTTTTTAATTTTTTAGTTCGATTTATTTTAATAAATTTGTAATAAATAATCGATTCATTAATTAATCAATCATTTCTTAAAGTAATTAATTTGTATACATTAAAATTAATTAATTAATTTTTATTTAACAACTATTTTTAAATTAAATTTCAACTTCTTCGACGAATGAAAACAGTCTATTTCAATTATATTTTACATTCTTTAATTGTATTCAATCTTTAACCTAAATTTATGAATACCTAATTGAATATTTAAACTTTAATTCTTTTATTTTACAGACTTGTAATGGTTATTTAAAGATGGAGACACATTAAAACATCAATTGAATTGAATTCATTATTTATTATTTATTTGTGAATAATTAATTTATCCAAAAAAACAACTTTGACAAATTATGTATTTCTTATATATGTATATAAAGCCCGTTGGACAGTCCTTACTCCTTAGGTCTTTTTTTTTATAATATTCCTATCATGTTTCATTAAATTTTATCTACACATTTATATAGACCTTATATAAAAATATATGGATTATTTTAATAACAAATTGTTAATTAAATAAATTTTTTACTTTTCGGTTCAATTTATTTTAACAATTTTTTATTAAAAACCGATCAATTTATTAATTAAATAGTTAATTTTAATAAATTAACAATTTATTATAAATTAAAATAAACCAATTGAATATTTAATAGTCTATTTTTAATTAAATTTTAAATTTGTTATCAAGTAAGGACAATCTTTTTTAATTATATTATAATTTTTTAAATTTTTAGTCAATTTTATAACTATCTAATACATGTTAAATATTTTAAATTTTAAGTCTTTTATCTTCCAGTTTAGTTTTTACAATATTTGTCAAAAGGTTTTCAGTGATATAAATTTTAATTTAATTAGCTAAACTTTGAAGAAATAAACAACATCATCCGATATAAATTTTGTTGATATATAAAATTTGAAGAGATGCGATATTACGCAACTTTATTCTTAACTATTTAAAAAGCTGACCCAGGTGAATAAATGTCTTTTAAAAAATAAAATTAGTTACTTAATAATCAGCAAAATTTGAAATTTTGAAATTTTTAAGCACTATAAAAATTGAACTTAAGATTATATTGAAAATTTATTAAAAAATCAAGCTTAAAATTTAAAATATTTAGAAGCACTTTTTTTAAACGTTACTTATACTTATATTACTAGTGGGAAAGCTTTATATTTTTAATTAAAGTCGTCTTTTTTTAGTGCCTTTTCACTTATAATAATTAATATTCTTCATCATATAAAATAATAGCTTAATTAAATGCACTTGTTACTGTTTGTCCGTTGGGTGACTGAAAAGAGCAGACGGATTTTGCGGATTTAAGTAGATTTCGTGTGGCACAGACAGATAGCGTGTGGCAGTCGAACGCAACTGGAAGCGCGTGGCCCCCATCCCTCGAATAAAATATAAAATATCACACCCCAGTCGGCGTTGCGTTGATGGATTCCAAACATGAATGAACCTGCTATCCCCGGTTAACCGAAAGCCTGTGACCAAACAGGCGACCCCACATCGATGCTGTAGTGACGTTTGTGCCCTTTTACGCCCCGAGTTAGGAGGAGGACTTTTTCAAGTCTCGAGTGATTCGTTTTTCTGTTAGGCAGTCTCCACCAACTTACAAAAGGACGGCTTTGCTAGTTAAACTACGTAACTCGAGAAAAAGACCAAAGAGCCCTCTCATGTAGAAAATAGTAAGCAATGAGTGGGAATCTACGTGAAAAATGGATCCAATCAGTATGTATCAGACTCATATCGATTTTCTAATAAGAAAGTTTGATATGAATACTATATATAAAGGTTAAAGTTTCCTGTAATTGTTCGTATAATCAATCGTAAACATAAGGATCCTCTGACCCGTTAAGAGAGCTTACGTTTTGAAAAAATTGTAGAAAGAATTTACTCGCGTCTCGGAGAGTAGTTTTCTTGAAAACGGCGATAAATTCGCGCTCGTTTTAACTTCAAAAAGTCCGTTTGAAATTACTGAGACTAAAATCAGATTTTTTTTACGTTACTTCGTTTTTTACTTTTTCACGTTCGATTTGAAATACATAACTAAGGTACTGTTATGTATTACATAAAATCTTTCTATATTTTGCGTATCTGAGTTTTAGTATCCCTATCATAAAAAAAGGTGGATTGATGAAAACTAAGGCATTAGAAATTGAGTTAGGCAAAGGGAACAATGAGCCAAAAAAATGGGATGAATGCAGATACGTGTGATTCAATGGCTTTTGTTACTAACCCATTCACAGCAAAGTTACTTGCCTACACGCCGCCTAACAACTATAGATATTGATAAGGCGTCGGTTATGACACTCTTGTCATGTAAATTTAATGAGCTGACATAAATGCCCCCCTTTAAAATATCTTTTAGTGGTACATAACTTAAAGTCAAAATTTAAATTATAGTGAATAGAAAAGAACAAGGTTGACTTGCTTGTTTTCCTATTCAACGTCTAGAGGATTCAAAGGTCAAGCAGCTAGAAAATAAAGGAAGGTAAAAATAGATACAACAACAATAACAACCATTCAGTAAAAATTTGGACAAGAGAAATTATATAATATGCAACTTTATTTTTGATTAATAAAAAGATTATTTTCGATAAATCATTTAAATTATGAAATTTAAAATAGATTGAATATTATTGTATGTTAATAATAATAACAATATTAAGCAGAAATCATGTACTAGTAGATAGGATTATACTACATTAAAGAAGACTATCAAAGGTTTGATCTTTGACTTTGAGTATGGAGCAGTTTTAAATATTTGAGCCAGCTCTCACATTCTGGGAGGTGCCTACAAATCAGCGAGGGGATTGGTCACTGAATTCGCCGATAGATACCCTTATCTAAGATTAAAAAAAAAAAGAAAACTAAAATAAGCTTATTTTGTATAAGGTGTATTAAACAATATCTAATTGCAAATAATTAAGTATAAATTAATAAATTTTCGATAAAAAGTAACAATTCAGCATTAAATAATATATAAATTATTATATGTATTAAATAATTTATTTAATATTTACACGTCAGCCAATATATTGATTATAAATTACGGTTAAAAAAAGAGTTTCAAGTAATTACGGGATTAGTCTTATAGACTTTTTTTTTGTAAGACTTAATAATACCATGGACTTTAATGCGCATCCCACGTGCAATCCACTTAATGTGTACTGTTAATAGCACTAGAGAAACGGGTGGCAATCAATTTTGATATATATAAAATTTTGATATAAATCAGAAACTAATGGATTCAATCTTAGCTGATCGCAATCTGAGTTCGGCTCAAATTTTTTTCCTAAGTTGTCAGATTTCGACCATATTCAAATTAACTTAAAGTCGTTTTCAAATTTAAAAATAAATATAAATTTAATCAAATCTGATTAGATTTGGGATTATTTAAGTTCAATCAATGTAGACCCAAAAATAGAATTTTAGGTCTTAACAAACTTGACAGTATCCATTCCTAATTATAATTGGTACTTTTCTTTTCCTTTAAGGTTAAAAATGCTTTAAAAATGGGAATATTATGTGAAATTTATTGTCGCAAACTCATAATTGGAATTTCACGACTAAATAAATACTTGCTAATTGTTTTAGTAATTATGTTGTTATTAACTTATTTTGCCCTCGTTTGTATACCTACCAATAAGCTTTTTTCTTCGGACTGATTGAAGATAAACAACAAAAAATGAAAACGCTCCTATATAGAAACTTTTTCATCCAATAGCCAAAATTTTAACCATCCAAAATCAACTATACCCTTTAGATTCTATTGCTAAATTGTGTAATATTTTGCTGTTTAAATTGTATTATTGATTAAGTTGTAATTAAGTACCATACACATCATATTTTTGTTATAACTAATATACAACAATTTCTAATAAGTAGGATAACCTAGTTGAGATTCTTAAATATCTACGTTTTAGAAACAATATTTGTTTTTATAATTGTTTTATATAGTTATAGGTTACAAATAAAATTTTAACCTTAAACGAAAATAAAAATAGAAAGAGTTGTATAAATTTCTCATAGATAATGAAGCAGTACAAGTGAACATGACTTATCTAAAATCTAAATTCTTATAAGAATATTTAACGAAATACTAAGATATACAATATTCATACCTTTATATATATATTTTTAAAATCATGTCTTCATTAGACATTTTACACGTAAACAGTTAATACTAAATAACTAAATTTACCAAGCATCTGTAACAAATAACTAATACAATCCGCTAGTCAAATCAACTGATATAATCAGCTATCAACTAACAGTTAATACAATCAGCTTATTGTCAAACAGGGCTTTTAATATAGAATAATAATTTTTAACCAATTATAGAATTGTTTACTTATGTGATCCTTAAATAAAATCTACAATTTTCCTAAGTTTAATGTGATTTAATACACAGAATCTAGAAAGATATAATAATATACAATTTTATATTTAATTTTAAATTTCCGAATAAAACACATAGTTTATGTATATAATTTACGTCGAAAATTTCTGAGAATAGCTTCTCGATTGAAAAACTGGGAAGAGTCGCGTGAGACAAAAGACTCAACGGTTGGGCATAGCCAACGTTGACAAATTTCAGGTTTTGAAAATTATCTACCAGGCATAAACCAATGACCGACACGTGTAAGTTGTCCCTCCCACCACCAGGGATCAAACTGGAATCGCCCGTTCGGACAAAACAACTGCTGGAATTTCGATTCCACCGAACTGGCTTCGAGCATTTCTAATCTCACTTCACAGTTACCTAAATATCCTCGACTCTCTCCCGCGTAGCTACACGTGTCCCAATTATGCTTTTCCCGCTCGCGCTCTAGTCGTTTTCTCTCACATCCACTGCGTAACTGTTCTGTCACTTGATCACTGCTCCGAACACAGATCATCTCGTTCACTCAAGTTTTAAAAAGTCCTTCTATGTTCACACTCCTTAAACAACAGCGTGCCGACACGCGCCTGGGCCAACAATTTGGTCCCGCGCAAAGTGATGGCTTTAAGAGTTCCCACGCTCCTAGGACAAGCGTGGATATGCAATTTAATGCGGAGCGAAGGAGAGCTGTAATCGCGCGTAAGTTGTGGCGAAGATATCACCGTTGGATCGTTTCAAGTGTCCGAAACTACGCAATCAAAACGTGATCAGGCGGCGAGAAGCTCACGCCAAACGTGCACGTATGTTAATGGAAACACACAGAAAGTTGTGTCGTTTCTCTTCCTTATATCCACCAGAATCGTTCCTACTCTTTAAGAAATAAGCTCTCTTTCTCTTCCATTCTCTCTCTAACTCTCCAATACCTTAATTTTTCTGATTTAGTTTCGTGTTCTATGAGAATCTCTGGACTCTCATAGGTTCTGCAGCGCTTTCTGATTAGTTCTTTGCACACGGTAGAGAGAAGAGGCGGTGTTGAAGATGGCTTCTGGGTTTTCCGGTGGTGGCCCAGATTTCTATTCGGGTCTCGCTGGTCGATCCATGAGCACCACCATGAATACTGCTGCGAACAACAACCCAGCTCCTCCTACGTATAGGAACCAGCTCTCTCAAATGCTTATAGACCCATCAACGCAGATCGTTCAACACCGAATGGGAAATTCTAGTTTCGCACCTCCAGGCCTGATCGGAAAGCGGACTCTAGCTGAATTTCAGGCGCAGCAACAACAACAACAACATCAACATGGGAGTCTTAACCCGGCACTGAACGGACTCCTGCTCCGGTCGGTGAAGCCTAGGATTTATCAACAAAACTCTCAGATTACAACACTTTCTCCTTTTGAATTCTCCGCTGGTGCGTCTTCTGAATTCCCCAACATTTCTCAACATTACGGTGTTCCTCTTCTTCAACAAGTCAGGCCTCAACCTACGAATCTTGGCTCTGGTTTGCCCATTCACTCGCAAAACCAGACGTTACCAGGTATATCTTACAAGAACGCTGTCCATAACCAGGCCAGAGTTGGAGGAACGGTTGTGATGGCACAGGACAGTGAGAAGAAGATGATGAATCAGTTAGAGGAGTTAGAGAAACAGCTGTTGGATGACAACGACGAGGAAGGTGACGCAGTATCTGCGATAACAAACGCCAACAGCGAGTGGTCTGAGACAATACAGAGTCTCATCAGCGTTTCGAGTCCCAACCCGATGGCTCCATCCCCATCTTCGTCCTCGTCGTCGACAACTTCCGTGACTAACCCAGTCCCGAATTGTTCAAAACAGACTCTGGTGGAAGCTGCATCGGCAATTTCAGAAGGAAAATTCGATGTGGCAACCGAGATCCTGAAGTGTATGGCTAAGGTTTCAAATCCCGAAGAGAGTTCTGAGCAGAGATTGTTGGGTTACATGTTAACGGCGCTGAAATCTCGGGTTAACCCGACCGAGAACCCCCCTCCGGTTACGGAGCTTTACAGCAAGGAACATTTCGGCTCGACCCAGTTGTTGTACGAGGTTTCGCCTTGTTTTAAGCTTGGTTTAATGGCTGCTAACTTCGCAATCCTCGAAGCTTCAGTTGAACAACCAAAAAGCGAAGATGGGTTTCACGTTATCGACTTCGATATAGGCCAAGGAACCCAGTACCTGGATCTTCTCTATCTACTCTCGGAGCGTTGGAAGGGTAAGCCTCCCATGACCCTCAAGATCACTGTGCTAGCCGATATAGAAGAGAAAGAGAGGTTAAAGTTAGTTGGTGACAAATTGAGTCAATTAGCGGACCGACTCGGAGTTGCCTTACGTTTCTACGTGGTGTGTTGTAGACTCAGCGATCTGAGTCGCGAGTCGCTGGGTTGCGAACCCGACGAGCCGTTGGCCGTCAACTTTGCATTCAAACTATATCGAATGCCCGACGAGAGCGTCTCGATGGAGAATCCACGAGACGAGCTTCTCCGGCGCGTGAAAAAGCTATCTCCGCGGGTGGTGACAATAGTGGAGCAAGAAATGAACACTAACACTGCCCCATTCACGGCACGTGTGAACGAGACGCTCTCTTACTACAGCGCGTTGTTGGAGTCGATCGAGTCCACGCTGCAGAGAGACAGCGGGGAACGAGTCAAATTGGAGGAGGGACTCGGTCGCAGGCTCAGTAACTCGGTTGCGTGTGAAGGGAGAGACCGTCTAGAAAGATGCGAGGTGTTCGGGAAATGGCGGGCCCGAATGGGAATGGCGGGGTTCGAGTTAAAGCAGATGAGTCAAGACGTGGGCGAGTCGGTGAAGGAGAGACTCGGTTGTTCAGGCCGAGTGAACTCAGGTTTCAACGTCAAACACGTGAATGGTGGTGTTTGTTTCGGTTGGATGGAGAAAACCCTCACGGTGGCTTCTGCTTGGCGTTAACTTCTTTTGTTCATTAATATATTATTTTCCATTGTTGTTCTATGTAAGTTAGTGCTTTTAACGTTTTCCTTGGAAATGGAAATGGAAATGCAAAGGAAAAAAGAATAGAAGAAATGGAGCAAACCACCTAACGAAATAATGAATAGGAGTGTTTGGATTCTAGGAAAATTCTCTCTCTACGGTTTCTTCTTAATGTTATTTCGATGATTATATTTTCATGCACTCTTCATTTGCTTAGCATAAAAAGTGATTCCTTTGAGTATGACATGTTTATATATATATATATTAAAATAGATAATAAAGAATCTATTAATTTTTAAATGGTTAAATACCTCTCAATAATTTTATTATAAATTTTAATTTAATATAAATTTATTAATTTAATATAAATTTATAATTTATTTTAATTATTCTAAATTGTTAATTTAAGTCAAATTTAGAAATATAATTGTATAATACATAACTTCTTTAAGTGTATGCTTATATGGACTTTGGGGAAGTTAATAAGTATTTTTTTTAATCGCAAAAGTTTTTTAAAAGAAAATGGATGCTTAAGTGTAAAATAAAAAATTATTTCTTTAATAGATATGACTTTTAGTTTTTTAAGAAGCTCAAATTTGAAACTTCTTAAAAAAACATTTCAAATGATTTTTTCGGGTAGATTTTTCATATTAATTAATGAGCCTATTTTTAGTCTCTTTTTCTTTTATATTTTACACATAATTCACACAATATCTACAAATTATATAATAATTAATATATTGTGCTTTACATGTTCTTTAATATACATTAAATAATATTTATATGTATAAATAATTAATATATTATTTTAAATATTTAGATATGTTTATTGTTTTAAATATTTAGATATATTTTGCATATACATGTTTCATCTGATTTAAAATTATATAATAATTAATATATTGTGATTTGCATATTATTTAATATACTTTAAATAATATGTATATACATAAATAATTTTTACTACAAAATAAAATATAGATAAAATTAAAAGTACTTTTTATTTTTATGTTATCAAATAGCCTATTGTCTGAAGTTTTTTTAAAATGACAATCAAATAGTTAACTAGTTTTTTAAAATTATTTTTCTAAAAAAAGTTCTACAAAAAAAACTATACTAATAAAAATTCTACTAATATAAACCGAATTATACAGAAGCTAAACGTTACATCGGAGCCTAATATTTACTGCATAGTTGTTAATATTTTATATTAGCTTTAATGGATAAATTAATTGAACATTAGACATAATATTTAGAGACCCCAGTGGCTGATCTAATCTTCCTATTAATCAGTGATTCGAAACACAGTGACTGATGGGAATTGCCTTTTGTCGAAGCTGAACAGATTCTATCAAAGTCTAAATGGGACTCACTGGCTTAGTTTGAGAATCAAAGCACATTCTTCATTCTTCAAAGTACAGAAAAAAGGTGGACAACTACCACATGATATTTTCATGTTACAACACTAAAACGGTATTCAAAGATGGAGAACTTTTATACGTTAGCCAGACATTTTGTTTAGAATATAGGTCCATCTATTTGGGAACTAAATTGTAAGATCTGTCTGAATTATGAATCAAACAGTGATAATGTTGAGCTATATAATCGACGGGGAAAGAAGGAAAACATAAACCAAAAGCAAAAAGAAATTTATTATTGTCAACCTGCTCAACAATTTTACTATCAAAAAGACGACGATGATCTTGATTTGGGCTTGTGTCTTAGCCAGTATATGTCGAATTTATACTGTAACGTCCTAAATTAGGGGTTAACATATTAAGCAAATTTAGTCCGATTTATGTTCGGTCTCTTTGACATTTTGGCATGCATTCATGACATTTTCCGGGTACATTGGTATAATGAAACTTCAGATTTATTCGGACAATATTACTATATTTTTAGTAATTTTTGAAGACTTCAATGATTTTTAGAAATTATTGGTGACGTATGTAGTAT
>JAOQMR010000007.1:23477495-23493065 GCA_027563865.1 Erythroxylum pelleterianum
TAATAATAATAATAATAATAATAATAATAATAACAACAACAACAACAACAACAACAACAACAACAACAATAATAATATGAACAACAACAACAACAATAATAATAACAACAACAACAGCAACAACAATAATAATAATAACAACAACAATAATAAATATGTTAACTTCAACTTGGCAGTTATCAACTTGAATATGTTTAAAGACAAATATTAAAAAAAATTGCATACATGAAGTAAATTTAACTTAATAAATAAAGAAAAAATGTTCTTCATTATGTATGACTTAAATATGACATTAGTCATTTAGTATTTTTAAAATAAACGAGTTTGGCCATTTACTTAACAAATATATTAAGTATTGAGGACTAAAAAATGTCAACTTATATAGCAGAAATTTTTTCTTCCCTTTCCCAATTTACAAAACAAAGTTTAATTTTAAATACTTATTAAGACGTTAGAGAAATACTTTGTTGATGTTTAAGATTAAAATATTATACATTTAATTAATTCATTTCAATTTGAATAATATCTTGTTAAATATAAATATACACAAATAATTACAATTTTCAATTTTCATACTCAAATTTTCCAATCTATTTATTTTCTTCTTCAATTTTCAATGCCTAAATTACAATCATATTGAACCAACTTACTCACACATTTCTAACTTTCAAACATAAAATTTTCAAATATCAACTCACAATCAATTTTAACAATTCCAATTTTCGAACCATTCATAAATTCCATGACACAAAACAATCAAAACATCGATGCAAATGCAATTTAGGAGTAAAAAAAGGCAAATCAAAGATCACAAAAAAATCAAAAATTGCAATTTGGTTCGAAGGTCGAGTCGGGTAGGATTTTTTGGAATGGGTTGGCTCAAAAAACCATATCTAAAATTTCTTTAACTTCATCACCCTCGTCCTCCTCTTCCTTCATCGGAAAGGCTGTGGGGCTATCTAGAACAAGAGGCTTCAACTGTGCCAACTTGGCCTCTTTGTAGGCCTTGTACTCTTCCAAATTCACACTCCTAACAGGAGCTAAGGCCTTCTTTTCTTTTCCAATCTGCTGTTGAATTCCATCTCTTGAGCAATCTTTCGTCTCTCTTTCTTAGTCATATGAATCTCTGCCAACACTTCCGTCCAGTGGTTTGGGACCAAATTCTGCCTTTGAACTTCTGGGATGACAGCTTTCTTAGAATTTGGTTTCTTTGTAACGGAACTGGAATCTTTGACGACATTTATGTTGGAATAGAGATATGGGTCCTCAAATACACCCTCTTCGAAGACGACACAATCGCCGAGAACATGGTCATCATCAACGTAACAGAAAGAGAGTACCTTCCTCGGAAATTTCAGAGAAGAAAGCTTAAGAGATGAAGAGGAGGAGATCAGCAGGCGTCGACAGTGAGTGGAGAATCGTTGGGAGGATTTAGAAAAAATTTTGAGAGTGAGAGAGGTCTGTGGGCAAATTTGACATATAGGTTTGGGGTAATCAGTTGATTACCCAAAACGCTGCTTACAAGCTGCTTGTTGTACCCAACCAGCTAACAACCAAATACATTTAATAGCTGATAGATGAAGTCAACCATCTAATTTTTAGTCACCCAGCTAATTTTTAGCTGATCAGTTACTATCTAAACGAGGCCATTATCCGTTGATCAAATCAACTAATAGAATCAACTATTAGCTAACCACTAATAGAATCAGCTAAGAACTAATACAATTCGGTTGCAAAAACATGTTCTTTTACCTTTCTAATTGGTGGCATTCACGCTGCGTTTGGTTAGCGTCTTCAATATGCAGAGACGGAATGAGATAGAAATTTGAAGAAGGAACAGAACAAAAATTGGAGACAGTGAGGTGTTTGGTTGCAATGGACAGAACAGAAAAAATTGTCTCCGTCCCAAGGACAGAAATGTGTTTGGTTGCAGTGGACAGAACAAAAAACGGTGTTAATGACGAAAATGCCCCTGCAGTATAATATATTGAAAAGATGTAATTCATTGATTATTTTAAAACGAATAATTTGTATTAGTAAAAAAGTTAACAAATAATAATATTAACAATAATAATAAGAAATTAAATTTCGTATAATAATAATAATAATAATAACAACAACAACAACAATAACAATAATAATGATAATAATGATAGAAGAAGAAGAGGAAGAAAATTAATAATAATAAGGAATTTAATAATCACAATAATAATAAGAAAATTAATTATGAATAATAATGATAATAAAAATAATAATAAGAAAATTAATTTTGTATAATAATAATAGTAATAATAAGTACAAAATTTATAATAATAATTAATAATAACAGCAACAACAATAATTAATTAATTAGTTTATTTATTTATTTACTTATTTATTATTATTATTATTATTATTACTACTACTACTACTACTACTACTACTACTACTACTACTACTACAAAATTTATAATAATAATAATAAGATAATTAATTTCGTATAATAAAATTAATAATAATAATAAGATAATTAATTTCATATAATACAATTAATAATAATAATAATTAATAATAATAAGATAATTAATTTCGTATAATAATAAATAATAATGATAATAATGATGATGATGATGATGATGATGATAATAATAATAAGATAATTAATTTTGTATAAATTAATAATAATAATAAATAATAATAAAATTAATTATAATAAGATAATTAATTTCGTATAATAATAAATAATAATGATAATAATGATGATGATAATATTAATAATAATAATAAAAAGATAATTAATTTTGTATAAATTAATACTAATAATAAATAATAATAAAATAAATAATAATAAGATAATTAATTTCATATAATAATAATAATAAGATATGATGATGATGATGATGATGATGATAATAATAATAAGTTTAAATTTTATAATAATAATAATAACAATAATAAGTTTAAAATTAATAATAATAATAGTAATAATAATAGCAATAATTAATAATAATAGTAATAAATGATGATGATGATGAGTTTAATAATATAATTAAGAATAAAAATTGTTTATGTGGGGGACAGGTATTTCTGACATTTCCTTATGTGTTTAGTTTTTGTCCGTAGGACAAGGATTATCGTACCTCAGTTTTGAACGGAACAAAAATTTCTGTCCATATTTTTTGAAGACGAAACAATAATAGGTAAGGACGGCAAACAAACAGGACGGAAGACAGAACTTTTGTGTGCAAGAGACGAGTGAATCTGGGAAGATGCGAAGGAGGGCGTGCGAGGGAGGAGTGAATCTGGAAGATGCGAAGGAGAGTGTGCGAGAGCCGAGAGAGAAGCAAGGACGAAATATTCAAAGATGGGTAATTTGGGAGGAAGCGAGCGTCTTTGTTCCGGAGACAGGGACAAATTATTTTTGTCATCTGGTTTTCTAAATGGACAGAAATCTTTATCCCTGTCCTCCGAAAACAGGGGACAAAAACGCAGAGACATGAACTAAACAACTAAGGGAGACATGATTTCTTTGTTTCGTCAACTGCACCTCTCAAGTGACAGTAACCACATACACCATATACAACATAACCAAACGCTGGGTCAGACTTCCGAGGAACATCCTCGGTTTTTTATATATCCTTTTCCAAGGACGGAATAGGACAAGGGACAGAGCAGCTGAGAACGACAAATCCAAGGTAGTATGCGGAAACTCCCAAGGGTAATTGCGGAATAAAGTCTCCAATAAATACGTGGCGATAGGGCTTTTGCGGCGTCGATCCACACGAGGGCCTGGGTTTGAGATTGAGAGAGCTAGAAAGAGGGAGAGAATAATCAGAAGTGCGCCGGCCTACAGTCGGCCTTCAAAGGCTCAGCAATCGAACGTTCCACATTCGAAACGATTGAGATTGGTCTTTGATCGTCGGTAGAGCGGAAACAAAAACTCAGAGAGAAAGGAGGAGATCAAGAAGAAGGAAGAAGATTTTTGATTTGGTTTTCATATCAATCGTCTATCGAAGCTCGGCAATTCTTGAAGAGAGAAACGGTATAAGTTTTGATTCGTACGATTTATATTTCTGTTTTAAGCATGAAAAATGAAACTGCTGGAGGAATGCGACTATGGTGGGTCCGGTGTTTGTTTCTCTCTACGATTGACCTACCCGATCCGACTTGTCGGATTTGGAATGAGAAGCTTGAAGCACATCTCATTGGGACAGGCAAATCTAGTTGTCAGGCCGAGTTTCTGAAGAGCTTGATTGATGATTCACAAGCTACGGCGACTTCTGGTTCCCAGTGAAGATCGGTTCTTCTTTGTCTGTACATTTTTATTGTGCAGTGAGGCTTAAGAAGCCTCGATCTTGAGATTTGAATTTATGGAGAATTAGGAGTCTGGTGTTGTTTTGGACATGTTTAGAACTATACGACTCTGTTGAGGGAGTATTTGAAACAAGGGTGTGTTCTTATTTTCGTGAAATGCTTAGCCATGGCAGTCGTGGGAAATAGCTTCAGTAATTGGATAGCTTATCTGCTTGTTGCCGAGGGCGGGAATTTGGTTTATTGACTGGATCGAATTGGGTCTATGTTATTTATTGTTGTGGAGCTTTAATGACATAATTGGTGTTTATTTCTGTTCTAAATCTTGTGTTTAGGCGATCTGGGAATATCATTTTCTCGTCTTCCTGATCGGATCTATAGATCTTATGTGGTAATCAAAAGGTCATCTTTCATGTTCATTGGTTCCGAAGAAAGGGATATGCTCTTTCATGTTAATTGGTGGTACTTGAAAGATGGGATCAAATTGGGTTTAGATCATTTATGCCTAGTCTATGGTTGGAGTAGTGATTTGATTGGATATCTCCAATGGGATTATAGGTACAATTGCTTTTGCTTGGTCTATTTCGCATGTGCTGAAACAACCGTGAAATATAGACGAAGAATATTATGGTGGAAATATAGTTTAGCGACGATATGAACTTATGTGGATCCCTTATTTCATAGATCAAATGTTTTGTTTTCTAGTTCTTTACTTGGACCGTCTTTTGCTATGGTTTAATATGATTGGATGGAGCTTTTTTCCTGCACTTCAAAGTAATTAACTGAAAACACTTTGTGCCTAACTGTCTTATAGAATTTTACCAGGTAGTCCTGCTATGAGATTCTTGGCATGATAAAATGTAAAATTCTAGATTCGATATGCTTAGAATAGCTATTTCCTTCTCTTCCATGTCTCAGACTGCTTTGGAGTCTTATCCAAACTTTATAGTTGCAGGTGAGAAGAGCAGTGGAAGCTAGAGGCTCCAACCTTGCAGCCGTTTCTTTGAAATCCATCTTTTGGAGGAAACTGAAAAGTAAGCTGTTGGGATTCGTATCTTTGTCAAAATTTTTATGTGTCTGGAAAACTTTGATATCAGCATAGACGCAGTAGAACAAGCGAGAAATGAAATCACCTAGGTGGTTGGTTGTACTCACTTGTGCTTAATTGCACTCGACACGTTTTTTGCAGACTAAATACGTTACTTGTGCTGGTAGCTTTATTTATGCTTTGGCATCAAGTTGAAAACAAGAAGCCACTATATCTTTGTATGAATTGTGGTGATAGAACTTCAGTTGTTGGAATAGGGATTGTGGCCTCTACAAGCATGATGAGTACATTGGATTTGGAACTTATTAAGTTCATAAATCCTGAGTTGACTTGGAAGACAGTGGCAAAGCGTTATAGGAGTTGCCCGAGGCGTACACGGAGATCAATTGATAGAAAGTCCAACATGGGCTCCAAGCTGTTAGATGATGTCCCTAACAAAGCAGATGCTACATTGGTGTCAGATACTGAGAAGGTTCAAAATTGAACTACAAATCCTTTTGTAACTTGCTCTATTAACGGTTATTGATTTTGTAACATCCGACTGCATGAATTTCTGAGGTATATTTGTCTATGTGGCAGCATGGTGTGGCTGTTCTTGGGCGTCGATTTGGTGAGGAAATAGAACATGGTTCGATTAAGAAGAGGAGACTTATGGCAGAGTCTACCTCCTTAACATCTTGGTGCCCACTGCCTTACTTTGAAGTGCCTGAACTTAACTTAAATAGCAAAGCCCACAGTAGAAAAAGTGATACTACTCCCAAGGCAACAGATGCGACTAGTATGATTTTAGAAACAAATGATAGTCAGTTTGAAAACGTTGAAGACTTCTCTGGGATTGAGATACTTGCTGCTGTGGCCTGCAATAACAGTTTATTTAAGAATATTGATCTTGTTGAAGAATGTTCACTCTTGGAAGAACCAATACAAGAAGAAGCTGGTTCATCGTCAACTTCTGCAGTGGTTGTTGAAGAAACTGCTTCCTACCCAAAAGATAAAATGGAAGCCCCATCTGTTGTCAATAATTCTACTTCCATATCCCCTACATGTTCTGCTAGAAATGACACCAGAGCAAAGAAGAAACCTGAATCATCAACGGATGATAGATTACCTTTTGACTTGAATAATGTGCCTTGTAAGAATGTGAATACTGATTTTCTAGTTGATTGTTTACACAATGTCTCCATCCACAGAGATGGCAAGCTGCAAAATTTGGGTCCTTCCGATGACCAGCAGGAACATAAAGAAATTAGTCAGAGCCGTCTGCATGGATTAGTCTCTGTGAGTATGCATACTGATGAACAACCTTCAGTGGATATGAAAGGTTTAACCAGTTGCACTAACAGATCAAGCACAGAGGACCATAAGATTGAACAACAGCTTGATGACGACTACAGGAATAGTGACTTATTTGTCTCTTCTCCAAGTTGTATTATCCAGGAACCTTCGACTTCTGATTTTGCTGATGTGAAAACTTCCAGCAAATTTGTCAAAGATCCTTCTGATGAGAGTAATGAATCCAACAGTTACCAAACTGATGATGTCGAGAAAGTGGCCGCTGGAAATACTTCTGGACTTCAGGATGGCTATGATTCGCAGTTTGAGGATGGGGAGTTGAGGGAATCTGATCCACTTTTTTGCTGGGATGATAGTGAATTAGAGGATGGGGGTGTTGAACAGTTGGACTATGGATCAGAATTCGAGGAAAAAGGGTTCTCTGACTTGGATTGTGGAAAGGAAATGAAGGTTGTGAGAGGACCTAGCCCAGGAGCTGATAATGTGATAAGAGTTGATAATTCCAGGACAGGAGATTCTCGAAGAGATGGTTCAGCAAGCACTGGGACAAGGACCTTGAATGTGACTACTGACAAAGACTGCTCATCAAAAGCTGGTTTATCAGTGCCATTGAGTATGGAGGAGTTGTCAAATGTTGAAGGGCCTGATGCTATTCGTTTGAAGGATGACATTCCACTTCAGAACAGGTGACTTCTGGATTCTTTCGCCTTACATTGCTAAGAATTTTTTTGCCCTTGTTCTTCTATTCCATTACGTGTATCCCACATGCTGATTGCTATCTTATGTTTCGGTGCTGATAGTTTTGTTGGTGTATATTGTAGAGATGCAACAGGGGATACTTCCAAAAAGTTCTTGGAAAGGGATAGAATTACTTCTAATTTTTGTGCACAAAGCCCAGGCAAAGGTCGATATGCCAATCATCCACCACGTTACTGGGATGCTGATCAAAGATATTCTCCTTCCTCTCGGAGCCCTTATTACTTGTGTCCACCTAGGCCAAGAAGTGCCATAGAGGGCCATGGATGGGGTTCTGATTATTCAGAGCCTGAAGATACATGGTTTTTCAGCTGCAACCACAGGCAATTTATGAACTCTTCTACTCGTGACGGGTATGAACACAATATGAGGAGGTTTCCAGTCATCAGGAATTATAAGTACACCATGGATACTAGAAGATTATTACCGGTTAGAGATTTTGTTCCCACCAGGAGTAAGTTTAAAAGGTATCAACAAGAGCTTGGCAGAGGCATTAGAGAGGAATATAACAGACTCATACCTGAGGAGACTCCTGAATGTCCTAATCATCCGCCACATTGGCTGCCAAAGAGAGATAGAAGACGCATATCTCCCCTTTATAGAGGACAATATCATTATGGGTTAGCACGCAGAAAATCTCCTCCAAGGTCCAGGTGTCGTTCACCAGCTACATATGCATTGCAGAGGGAGCAAAATGTGGATTCAAGATGTCAGAGCAGGTCTCCGGTCTACGGATCAGATGCCAGAGCAGAGAGACTTAAGTTGCCATTTCAGAAGCGCTTTGCTGCTACTTATGAAGACGGCTATAAGTCCGAGACAAGAAATCGTTTCTCATCTCACCATAGTTCTAGATGGTTTGATAAGCAAAATGGTGCATTGCCAAACTATAGAGGAAGAAAATCACCAGCAAAAATGTCTCATGAAAGTCGAAGGTTTAGCTATGCTCGTCCCACCCACAAGTCAGATTCCTACAATCACTTTAGTCCAAGGAGGCATTCTAGAAAATTTCCTAAAATGGGAGATGGTGGGAGGTAAGTTGAATGTGAAAGGTGGAGATGATGGAAATAGACGTAACAAAAGATATGAGATGTTTCATTGGGTGGGGCGATGTGACACTGATGGTGCTGGATTTCAGTAACATAAAAGATTGTTGTGGCTAATGACTCGTGATTATGCTGACTGCTGCAGGATAACTGATATAACTAGAGATGCACTTAGGAGAGTTAATAACGAGTAGGCTTTTTCTTTTTTCAGTGACAGATGGTGTACAGATTAAGTCACATGGTGCTTGCCTTGTGCTGGGATATCTCAACAAAGAGGGTAACCTTCAAATTCGTTGATTACACATGATGAGTTTTACGTAGTGTATAGGAGTTACTATTTGTTTATCTTCTTACCCCTTATGACTTGCTTAGGAATTTTTGCATTAAGAAGTTAGAAGTTGCTTCAATTTTTTTGTATCTGTTTCATATCCTTTTTTTTTCCCATTGTCATCATCCTCACCCAGCCAACACCTGCTATTGTAATGTCTAGCTGAGGTGCTTCATATATAAAAGATAAATAGAGATCTGCAAGGTTTTTCTGTGTGTCATGTTTTAGTTTCTGTGGTTTCTGCCATTTCTAGCTTCTGATGAACTGAAGGTCGCAGCGTGGTAAAATAAATGTCCTGAATCTTGGTGGTAAGTTGGAAACCGGGAATTCTACCGAAATGGACAATTTGGTTTCATCATCTCGGCTATCTTGGAAGATATATAGTGAATCATATGGCAAAGTGATATGGTTATTATAAGCAAGAATAAATATGACTATAATTACCAAAAAAAAAGAATAAATATGACTATTCGTTTAAGGTCCTGTCAAGGTATAGCTTAATAGAACCTAGAGTCTAGCACTCTTTATCTTCCCCTCACCAACTGAAGCTTATGGACTCGAAATGGAGATTTCCTGATACATCAGATGAACAAATTTTAGCAACATCTTGCCTCATTCCTTTTGGTCCACTTGCTAGAACTCCCACACTCTTTCCCTCACATTTCATCAATCTATCTGCATAAGGTTCAGTGCAGAAATACATGTCAGAATTTAGACTTTTAGAACATATAGGATCAAGTGCAGGTGGGATAGATGCACATTCACCTTTCAGATTTGGTCTTCCGCCGAATTGCACATTTGTGACCTGTAAAAGAGACTGGTAATCTCCCATGTTCTCCAAATCCTTCTGTGTGTTGAATGGTTGTGAACCCATATCCTTAATCTTTTTAATTTCACTTGCCATCTGCTTCTTGTTCCAAAAAAATGCCCCAGAAGCAGTCATCACTATGGACAAACATATAGCTACCATGTTCAGAACAGATTTTGGAACAGCAGGATATATGGTATCGGTGTTATGGTCAATAGGATATATGTAACATCGGATCAGAATACCAATGATAAGCAAGAAGATGATGAAAGAAGCTGAAATTATTGCTCCAAGCCAGAGCCAACCATTATGGCCGAGAATTGAATGAACTGGTGCATCAGAAGAAGCTGGCTTGAACCATATGGTTCTGGAGGCCAACTGCTGACTTGTATTGATCTCTTTCTCTCTGGTTATGTAAGCTTCGATTTGTATCTGCAAACGAGATGTGTCAAGTTTGGTGCTTGAAATTGGGAGGATGAGCTCAAGAACGGTGAGGTCCACGTATTTCCTGAAAGCACAAATCAGGAGAATTCTTGGGATGGTCCTGTCAGCTTTTGTGTTGGCCGCAAAAATGACTTCTCTGATGATTGATATGAAAGGAGTTATGCCACTTCCTCCACACACCATTACAAGAATGTCGTGCCTGTCACAGATTTCCCTCTTATATTCAGTAAAAACACTTGCTTTTTCTATATTTTTAAGATTCTAACTCCTTTCATGTTCCACAAATGTTAGTCCTGTCCGGGAATGTTCTGACAATTCACGGTTGAAAATGGAAAGATAGATTCTGGTTGGTTCTGTAGCATATACGCACCTCATGAAATGGGTTGAAGGTGGTCCATATGGTCCTTCGACAGAGAGCTCCAGGCGATCAATTGGTGAAGGAGACGACAGGATCTTGTATAATTCTGATGACCAACTTCCTTCACTTTTTATGATTATGCTTAGCTTCTCAGGATCTGTGTTGCTGTTGGAGGTAATTGTAAAGGGATGCCATTGTAGCCTGGAAATGCTAGGCACGTTTATGAATATACTGCTCATAGGAGTGTAGCTCAATCCTGGCAGGACAAACAATGATGTTCAGGCAATGGAATTTAGCCACTACTCCATTAAAATGGATCAAAAACTCACCTGGAAGCTTGGAAATATTGAGTTCTACACTTTCGCATGACAAAACTCGCGCAAAGACTAGGCCTACTTTTTGTTGAGATTGTAACAATCTCAAGAATCGATCTATTAAAAAGAGATAGAAACCAGGAAGGATGATACAAAAACCATAGAAGCCAACATGGAACACGAAGAACACAACAAAGAGAATGTAGAAGTAGTGAGTGTAGAAGAAGAGCTCAAATAGTTTTCTTCTGAATTGTTTCAGGCTTGTAGGCCACATGACCAATCCTGCAAGCAGAGAAATTTCTCCTGCAACATTTGAAATAAAGAACTTGTCCCATTTGAGCATCTGCCAAGTGAAAACACAAAACCAGCTTCTTAAGTTTCTTCTTTGAGAAATTGCAATGCAGTCAACTTGGAGTAAGTTAGATGTGCAAAATAAGATCAGATTATATTTAGAACACTAGATCTAACTCAAAACTCTAGTGATGGAATATGGGAATATATAATTTTTCATTTTTGGTTTGAATTTGAGGTATTTTCACATGTTTAACTTAGTTTGACCACTATAACATTAATCCTTCTTCAATCAGATTGACAAATTATTTCATCTCAATCCAATCAAAAGTCAAAAAACCAAACTTAATTTGGTCAAATTTAAATGTTCATATATGATAAGAATCAAATTTGAGTTAAATCTCGAAGGAACATAAAAAGTTTACCTCTGATATTTTATGGGTTTTGGCCCAAAAGAAAATGTAACAGAGGCCATGAGCAGTGAACAGAATCATGCATATGTGGCCCATCCATATATGGTACTTGACGCTTGACTCTGAGGTCAGGCCCAGAAACTGCAATATGGACGATAATCTGGTAACTGGGAAGAAGAGTAGGGCCATACTTACGTATCCCACAAGGCCCAAAGTCAGTCCTACACATTCCCATTTATACTCCCACCTGAACAAAATAGTCAAGGTCATAGAAATATAAACAAGTATTTTGAAAATAATACTCAAAAAGACAAAACAGGTTGCTTCAGGCCAAAAATGGTGGGACTGTGGAATCTGTGAAAGATAGGCAATGTATGGAGGAGGAAGAAAGCCTGTGAGGAGAACTTTACACTTGCAATCCTTCATGTTCAGCCCCTTGGACGCTAGTTTTAAACAGTCCATGCAAGTAACTAGCTAAGGTCCACACTAGTAACCCCACAAACATGCCAAGAAACGTCAGCTCTATCCAGGACACGATTCCAAGGGGACCTTTCACGACCGCCGTTCGTTTCCACCAACCAAAACCTGAACCTGAAGCACCATTCTTGCTGTGTCCATGAAAACATAGTCAGATTACAAGAGACTGATCATATAGAGCCTACGAAGCACGGATTTGGACATGAGAAACGCCACGGATATGAATACAGGAATACACTAATTTTTAAAATTTGATGTACACGAACACGACATATATATATATATATATATATATATATAATAAAATTTAGAATTAATTTAAAAAAAACAGAATTCATAATTTGTAGTATATACGTATCTCTAAAAAAATATGTAACATATATATGCACTTTTTGTAATGTCAAGTCAAACACGGTTCGTGTGTCGTATCCGTGCAAGTTTTAGAGCAGTAGCAGTACTTTACCTGAAGCTATCGTCAGGAATTTTCTTTCCCAGATGGAGATATATACAGGCCAGTGTAGCTATGAAGAGGACAGGGAAAGTATAGATTAACAAGTACGAACCTGTAGAACAGTATCACAGAACTTATTCACTCGCCTCTTCAGGTTCTGAAAATAGAAACTAATGGAACTGGGAACTAAGAACAGGAACAGGAACTGAACCTTCTCCTCCCAAGTACGTGGACTTTGTTTTCGCACTAATCTTAGGAAACCAGTGTAGATAATATATGAGCATAGGCTTCATCAACCAGATGATCAAGTACCCAAGAAAGATTACTGTTACAAGCAGCTTTATTCCTGATCGAATCGACTGGAAAAGAGTCGCTCCATTTGTATCACCACTTTCAGCTCCTGAAACCATCTCTCCTTGTCTCCTGCCTTTGTTTATGGAGCCAACGACGGGGACTTCTCTTGATTAGTGAATACTTTTATCGCCGCCTGTAATTGTATAGGAAAAGGTAAGAAGAAGACAAAACAAGTGTCTGCCCACGTTACATTTTTTTGTCAAGAAGTTGGTCATGCCACGGTTCAAGGGTCAACAGTAATCAATACCCGTGATTTAAAATTTTTGAAACTTGTTCTTAACGACTAAGGTAAGGAAAATCAGTTATCAGATGTTCTCTTCTAGTTAGGACTAAGATTAAGTGAAACATAAATGTAACACTGTAACGAGAACTGGTTACCAACCAAAGATCACACGTTTCAATGCAAGACGTACTCATGTTCACACAAAGTTTCACATTATCACATCGTTTGATTTGTGCTTTTACTTTGTTATCAGATTCTGCAAGTACAATAAACAAGAGGTCCAAATTGATTAGGTAAGGGCATCTCCAACCAACACATGGTGCTTTGCAAAGAAAACACTCATAATAAGATATAACATTTTAATACTAAAATGGTGTAACGAATACTAATATATTAAATTTAATGTGTTATTATATTAAATTTGACGTGTTATTATTCATACACTAAAAGTTATAAAAAAATAACTTTATCTATTATTTTTTAACATATTCTTTTTAAGTCCTTCTCATAATTTGATTTATTTACATAATTTACTAATTAATTTTAAAATATATATTATTTTACATATATCATTATAAAGATCTTATTGAGATATTTAAAATGACACTCATATTGAATATAATATTAAATTTTGTAATATTTATTTATAATTCTTATTTATAAGTATTATAAATTCATTAATAACATATGTTAAGAAAAAAACTAAATTTGAAATAAAAGGTACATAAATTTAAACAACAACATTGATTTTCTTATAAAAATACAACATTTATTTATTAGGAGCTGATTTTAGAAGCTATACCAAAAAATCCTATCATGATTGTCATAATTTTAGCTAATAATCTCTTATCATATACAAGAAATTTTATTATGATTTTAGCTAATCTCCTCAAATCATGCTTAACAATAAGGAAATTATCGCTTTCCGAAAACGATAAGGTTACTACGTTAAAGAAAAAAAAAGTAAAGAAGAGAAGTTGACATTAGGGATGGCAATGGGCCAGCCTGCCAATTTTTTAAAATACTTTTTTAATTAAAAATAAAATAGTCTTTTTTAATTGAATTCGGGACTTGGTTGCCTAAGTCCAGGTCTATTCGAGGCCCAACTCTTCTAAATAAAATGAGGTTGTTTTGCTTTAAAAAAAATTGAACCTCAGACCAGTCTGGGCCTAACCCATAAGGCAACCCATTGAAACCCCCTAAATCTTAGTTTATGGGTCAGCTCATTGTCATCCCTAGTCGAAGTATGTGAGAAGTATATATTTTGAATGATAATAGGAATGAGAATAAATATAGTGAGGAATGCGATAATTAAGCGGGTGCTTGGTTCACATAAGGCAATGATAATAGGAATAAGAATTAATATAACGAGGAATAAGAATGAATATAATTATTATAATTATGATGGTTTGTTAGGATGGATGAATGATTACCATTACTATTGATAGGGATTGTGTTGTAAAAAATCTTGATAAAAAAAATTTGTTAAAAAAAATTTTATATCAAATTTTAATATATTTTAATTAATTATATTTAATTTGTAAAAAAGAGAAAAATATGATTAATTATTTATATTTAATTGTTAAAAAAAAGAAATGTCACATGCGTAACACTTTTTATCACCCTCGTGAAACTTCTATTTTAATTAACTAATTGATTATATTTTAATTAATTATATTAATTACTAAAAAAGAAAATATTATATGTGTATATGTAATTAATTTATTGTTGCAACAATATTAATTATATTTGTTAAATAATATTAATTTAATATAATATATATTAATTAAGAATAATTATTTTTTAATTTTTATAAAAAATAAATAAAAATTATTGTATAAATATAAATTAATTTAGTTAATAACTAAATTATTGTGGTATATTCTTTAAAAATAATTTGGCGTAAAAATTTGGTATAGAATGATTGGACTAATACTAAATTTGACGTAAAAAGATACTTGAAATATTCTTTTTTATATCAAATTTAGCGTAAAAATTTAGTGTAATGATTAGAGATGGCCTAAGTAAAACTAATTTTGACCATTAACTTAATATTATCTTTTACACTAAATTTAGTGTAAAATTTTAATGTAATGATCGAAGATGCCTAAGCATGAATGAAACTAATTTTGACCATTAACTTTATATCAAGTTCGAATCTTCTTATGACGAGGGGATGACAATAGGCTCATTCAACTAGGGTTTAATTGGTCGGTGACCCAAACCCTACGTTTGGTTACTGTCCTCGGGGGTGAGGACAGTGGACAAGGACGGAAAAATGTTGTCCGTCGTCCTGTTTGGTTGTTGTCTTCGTCCAAATTTGTTATGTCCTCGGTGGACAAGGACAGAAAAATTTGTCCATTCCAAATCTGAGGTACAGAAGACAATTGTCCCACGGACAAGAACGAGAAATGACCAAATTCTCCCTAATTACATACGAAATCTACACACATTTTGTCCTCCTCTGCCGCAGCTCGTCTTCTTGTATCTGCTTCTTCCAACTGCTTCTTCTCTGTCGCACCTCCTCTTGGTGCATCTGCTTCGTCCCTGTCGCACCTCGTCTTCTTCCATCTGCCACCGCTCGACACTCGACTGTGTCTTCTGGGTAAGACTCTTTTCATCATTGTTCTTCTGTAATACGTGGTGGGTTTCGTATGGGTAAGCTTCGTTTGTTATGGA
>JAOQMR010000007.1:23494289-23506957 GCA_027563865.1 Erythroxylum pelleterianum
GTAGAACGATATCTAGGTTTAGGTTTTTGTCTTTACGTGTGCATGGGAGTCTCTCTCATGTGGACAGGCCTGATGGAACTTGGATCGGGCTTGGGCTGGATATCTTTGATAAATGGACCGATCGGCCCCAGGCCCAATAAGGCCGACCCAACCAATTAGAAATATAATACTCATAAATTGGTCATATTTAAACAATAATACACTCATTTTATAATGCAAAGAAAAGAAAGAAATTAATGATTAAAAAGTTAAATCGATTTTTTTTTGAAGAGCCAAAGTTAAATCGATTAGATCATATAAATTTTGAAACATGTTGATGTTTAACTTTTTTGTTTGATTTATTTTAATTTAATTAATAGATCAATTTTGTAAATTAATAAATTATAATAAACTAAATACATCAATTAATTTTTATTTAATAATCTTTTTTGAATCAAATTTTAAAATTTTTTAATCATATTTTAAATTTTAAATTTTATTAAATTTTTATTGGTAATCTATAATTAGTTTGATATTTTAAACCAAAAAAAATAACAATTAATATGTGAAAATGAAACAGGTAAATGGTCTCCTGGTCAAGCCTCGAGTCTGCTTGGAAATTTGAGGAAGATTACATTTCACTTACCAAGTTTCAATGTCAACAAGATTCGATACCACTTAATGAACTTTCAAGTATTTCTGCCGACCAAAGTCAAAAGAGAAGACAATTGATTGTACAAAGTCATAGATAGTAGGAAGAAAAAAAAAAGAAATGCCAGTTTTGTTTTTTAAGAGAGAAAAGGGGACTAATTATATTACGAGTTTCAAAAAACAGAATTCCGACATATCCTTCAAGAGGAGTATATGATATCTAATGGGTGGGAGATCAAAATAAGTAGTGCCGAGCGCAAAATACTCAGCATAGCTCGCTAACCAGTCTATGCAGCGATTCCTCTCACGGTAGATGTGACGATGGACTATCGTCCAGTTCCGCGTAAACAGTTCATGAATTCTTTAAACAATGGAGTTATGAGTCAAGAATCGGATGGCCGAGGAAGGAAGAAGTTGGATGACCACAGTCAAGTCGATTTCCAGTTCAATCCAACGATACCTTAGGATCCACACGAAAAATGCCAGTTATTTTTATCTTATTTAGGAGATTTTCGTCTTTAAAATTAAGTTCTATTTAACTACGAATCTTTTCTAATCCGGTCGATATTTACGACACCAATTTCCAATCATGTTCTTCGCCGACCTGTGATGATCGGACACAAATTTTAAGAAACTAAAAACATGAACTCTATCAACAAGAAATGACAAAGTAAGGAGCTTTGGTTAGCTAAAACAGGATCTTCAGGACATATCCGAGGGCAGAGAAAGTTTTGGTTTGGAAGTTGTAACAGGAACACAAGCAAATGAAAATGGTGACCATTGAATGGTTGGGTAGTTAGTGCTTACGGCGGCTGGTGACACTGCAATACCATTTCCGAAAATTGAATTTTGCAGCGTTGGCATGGTCAACTGAGGTGAATGCGAAAAGGGAAGTTTTGACGTCGTTGACGGTGAACCTCCGGCGACCTCAGTAAGAGAAAGGAAAGTGAAAGACTGGAACTTGATAACTACGGTCTTAAGCCCATTTTCTTTGGTCCAATAACAGCCCAATTCTATATTGGCCTAAATCCAAAACGACATAGAAAATGTCACAAGTGATCATAGAGTAATGTATATTAATATTTTAAAAATTGAATCAAAACTTAAACCTATAAAATAAAAGATTAGATCTTTAAAAGATAATTATAGAATCGGTTGACATTAAATGAAATTAAATAATTTAAAAGTTGGTAAAAAAAGATTATCCCAATTGAAAATCTTAAATTTTAATTAAAAAGAGATTATTAAATAAAAATTAGTTGATTTATAAAAAATATTTAGTTTAAGCAAAATTTTCGATTAAAGAATAAAAATTATTAAATAAATCAAATCGAATAATTAAAAACTAAACCAAAAATTAACTAATTTAAGATTTTCACTGTCAAACCGGTTGAATCGGAAAGTTAAAAATTAAACAAAAAATTAGCTAGTTCAAGATTTTTACTGTTAAACCGGTCAAATTGGCTCAATTTGTAAAGTATTGATACATACATACACACATATATGTATATGTATATGTATATTTTTATTTTGATGAAACTTGTATCTATTATTTTTAAAATGTGTATGAAATAAATTATTATATACAAAAAATAATTTATAAATTACGCTACTTAAATAAATTACTATAATCAAATAATAAATTTGCATGAAGTGATTATATATATATATATATATATATATCTTATACGGTCATAAATCATTTTATGATTTATAAAAATTATTAATTTATGATTTTTTGTTAAATTGAATATAAATTAACTTTTAACAAGTTGTTTAATATAATTTTTTAGGTTAGTACATGTAAACTTTTAAATGATTAGGTACGGATGATAATGGATTCAGGTTTTTTCAATTTGTCAGTTCATAAATTCAGGGTTAGATTGACCTTAGACTTAACATATGAGTAAAATAATATTGTTTTGTTTAGAAAAGTTGAATCTCTGGCAAACCTGAACTTAATTAAATTTTTTTATACTTTTAATTTTAAAAAATTTATTTTAAAGTCACCTTTCTTTAAAATTTAATATTAAGATTGTCACTACAATTAGGTTCAATCTCGTTTACTTTGTTGAATTCCCATTTGAATAATTACACTTACCATCTTTCTAAAATTTATTTTAGTAATCAATTTACTGTTAATAATAAAAAGGTTAAATGCATAAATTTATTATCTTTTTTTTTACAAAATTTAAATAAATCCCCGTTATTTTAGTGTTTATAAAACTGACCCCTGACGTTCGTATACACTTCTGTGTCATTTTTCATAAGAAAAATTTAATAATAACAAAAACAAAAGAAAAAAACTTTTTTATAGTATAAAAAACTTTAGAAAAGTCACCAAATCTTTAAAATTCTCGATTTTTTAGTTTCATTTTTTCATAAAAACCCCATCTCATAGATTTTAATTAAAATAATAATAAAATGCACATAATATAAACAGTAGACATGAACTAGTTAATTGTCACTAAAATGATAAGTCAATTTGATTCTTACACCGGCTAGAATCAATTAAATTTGATTAAATTAATTATTTAAAATAATTATAATAAGTGTGGATGAGATTTAATTTTTTACATTTAAAATTAAGAACTGTATTAAATCAGCATGTAAGTATTATCTAATTGATGCAAGCAATGTCCTTTTTTTTTTTCCAGGTTATGTACAACTGGAGATTTCCTATACAGTAATCTCTTACCTACCAAAAGAGTAACCTAATGTGAATTCATAAGAACCTACAAAAATTCCTTACGTACAAACATCCCAACCGTGAGCCTATAGGCTATACGCAACTTCCTACCAAGATAGCCTTATAGAGCAAGCTTATCTTACCGGTAAAACAAGTTTTCCAACAAACATTTTATAGCAAGACAAAATTGACCATCCTTCCTCTACAAAACCATAACGACAATATAATACAACATAAGTTGAATTAGAGGATATCCTTCTAAATTCTATCACTATGTGGGATCTACATTGCTTTGAAAGTCGGAGGAGATTAAGGAGAGCCCCTCACCTCTAGCTGCTACCTTCTTTGTTCATCGTCAAAGTTTGCCCAACTCTTCCCTGCCTTCGTTGATGAGTTCAGATCTTCTATTCAATATTATGATGTTTTATTGTGTTCAATAAATCTCAGCCATTTATTTATGTGAGTCTCGTATGGTCCCGCGTGCATCCCATAAAATAAATGACTGAGATTTCATGAGACAGAATAAGACAGAGTAATATTGAACAGAAAATCTAAGTTCTTCGTTGATAAACCACTAATGAAACTTCTGGACACCAATCGAAGGAGAAGGGCTCCTACTGTTAGAGATTAGCATAACCTTCATTGTAGTCAACTTATCTGTTTCAGAGAAAGAGCCATAGACCTGCTAACTCCAAACTGCCAAGAGTATTCGTGATTGGATGTCCATATTGTGTATATCTTCTTGTTATTTTTTAATCAATGTATAAAAAAAAGAGTTTTCTAAACCGAAATCTTAGAAGGAATTTGTCAATAATTTAAATATTAAAAATTTTAAATAGTTTGTATATCTCTTACTTTAATAATAATAATTAATATACAGCAACGATAAAGTTTTATTATGAAAAAATTAAGAAGATTATTATTTTTTGGACGAAAGAGAAAAAGTAACAACGATAAGAAAATGCTAAATCTATCCCAAGCCAACAGGCTTACCCATTACACCCAGATCCTACAAGCCTTTCTCTATCAGAAGTCTCATAACAAGATTGCTCAATACATAAAATCTCACTTAAAAAAGAAGGGATAGTATCCCATTGATGAAGGTTTGCATGTGATAAGGCTACCCTCGTCAAAGAATGAGTCGCCTTATTAGCAATCCTACGCGTCCATTGGAAGGACAGATGAAGGAAATGTCGCTTAAGGTCATGACAATCACAAGCCAACATACCGTCTCCGAAAAATTAAACAAGAGATGTGATTGCCTGAATCGCCTGTAAACAATCTGATTCTACTATAACATGATCAATATGTTTGTTTTTCAACCACGAGAGTGCCTCCTGTATCGACATTAATTCGGCGATAACTGGATCCAACAAGGACGCAGAATGACCCGAGAACGCAGCAACAAAACTACCCCTTGAGTCACAAAGAACCACACCAAAGCTTGTCATTTTCTGTTCTTTAAAGATGGCAGCGTCAACCAGTAACGAATTTAGGGGGGGCTGGCAGGGGCTATAGCCCCCCAAGACTAAATTTTTTTTAGAATATATACATATATATATTTCCTTGCCCCTACAAAAAAATTTGTGATTTAAGTTATTGCCCCCAAAATTAAAATCCTGATCTTCACTGGCGTGAACATTACATTTGAGAAATCCATTCGGTGGTTTACACTAGCCTGATGTACTAGGAGGGACCCCATTATCTGGTATAGTGACCCTCACAAAGCATCGTCGTGCATCCTGCCAAGATTTAAGAAAGTTATCCGCAAAACTGACGATCGTGCTTGGGTGGGCCATCTTACCTTGCTAGACTAGAAGATTCCGGTGATACCAAAGGCTCCAAAGAAGAGTTAGCAAACGGGTTAACATGGGTACCTGCATGATCTCGAGCATGTACCCCAGCATGTCATTAATCCCTTGATTCGGAATATGCACATTCGCTAGCCTCCAACTGGCTTTTGCGATATTGCAATCCAGAAGCACATGATTTAGAGTTTCTTCATTACCGCAGACATCACAATCAGGAAGGAGTGGAATGCCATTTGTTTGTAGACGCGCTTTACAAGGTAAAAATTCCAGAAAACACCACCATGAAGTCTTTAACCTTCGGAGGGATGGCTAAATTCCACAATCGATTCCAAGATTTGCCCTCCAGAAAATTATTCTCGTCTGTGTGCAATTTACAAGCAAGTTGGTAACCAGATTAAACCGAGTATCGCCCATCCTTGTTGTGATGCCAAATCAATTGATCTGGGGGCTTTGTAATTGCAATGGGGATTTTTGGGATTCGCTCCACATCTGACGGCGTAAGGAGCCCTTCAATCAGCTGCTTATTATTAAATTAAATATAATTAAAGGATGTTCTATAAACAACATAAATATTGAAGGTTAAGATTTAAACTAATAAATATTTATATATATAAATTTAAAAGTAATTTATATAATTATAATATATTGGATAATGGGGCCAAATATGATGCAAGGTGACGTAAGCCCACCTCATCACAAGAAACTCAAACATATTCATAAAGAACACCTGTCCCACTTCACTGAAAAAAATATATTATCTTACCTTCATGGCAATCTTATACTATCAAATATCCTTTTGACAATGGAAACATACTAGAAATTGTACGACGAATGAAGAAATGCCAATGCACACCGCAGATATGACTGATCTTTCACATTTTTTTGTCAAACTGAGTTGAGTGTTCAAACCTGTCACCCATTAAAACGAATCAGATTAGCATTTCCCAAGTTTCCTTTTCCATCGCTGAGGTTCGGGTTTGAAAATATCATGATAAAATCACATAATAATCTTTTAAAACGATGATTGATTATACCTTTAGCGTGTTTCTGGTAGATATTGGTAATTTATGTATAGAATATTTGTGGGTTTTGATTGAAAATGTGAGATGTAGCTTCTGAGGTTGGTGAATTTCACCTAGCTAGATGGGCGATAGTGTAATGGTTGTTGATCATATGCTTACACAGATAGGGTTATGTGGCGATTTGTGTTTCCTGTTGCGGATGTGTGTAAGTAACGTTGGGTTTTGGGATCACATGGGTTTCAACTACCAGAATGAGCTTGGATTGAAAGGTTGTTCCTATTCCTAGTCCAATCCAACAACATATGCAAGAAAAAAAAAAGAGTTTTTGGGTGTTTGTAATTGAGATTCTTGATCCTTTACACCATCAATCATCAAACATACAGGGTATAAGCAACTTGATTTGCTCCCTCTATAATGGGCAACAGCCTGACCTCCATTGTTATCCACTAAATGTGAACGGTTGATTTCATCACACGAGACAATGATTAGAAAACTTGCACTGTCTAGGCCGAATTCAGAGTCCCTCCACTGTACTTTTAAGGAAAATCCAGGCTTCCTTTACAGAGTCAAACCCAAAGGACCCTTTTTTCTTAGCACTGACTCTCGTCCACTAAACGTTCACTTATCATCTCGAAAGCTTCTCTGAAGAGTTTTGAGAGCCTCTTTCATGGCATCCAAAAGACTCTACTTTCTTTCACTGACTCTTCTCTCGTTTATCTCTTTCAGCTCTACTTCCTTTACTCCCCAGGACAACTATCTTCTAAATTGTGGCTCAACCACCAGTGTTTCCGTCGACAACCGAAATTTTCTAGCTGATTCCGTCAAACCAGGGTCAGATTTTATCTCGTCTGATCGGTCCGTTTCAGTAACGAACAAGAACCCATCTGCAAATTCACTCACTTTGTATCATACAGCAAGAGTTTTCACTAAAGCTTCGGGGTACAAGTTTAGTATCAAGAGAAATGGGACTCATTTGGTACGTTTTCATTTCTCGCCGTTTGTAGCAGAAGGTTTTAATTTGTTGACCGCTAAGTTTAGTGTTGCATTTGATGGGTACACGATACTGAGTGATTTTAGTACCCGAGTTCTTGTAGTCAAAGAGTATATACTAAAAGTAGATAGTGAAATGGTGGAGATTCTGTTTAGTCCTGAGGTTGATGAAGGTTATGCGTTTGTTAGTGGGATTGAGCTATTTTCAGCTCCTGGGGACCTTATTATAGATCAAGGAGCTAGGTTGGTTACGGAAAATGGAATTGAAGAGATTACGAATGTTACATCTAATGTTCTTGAGACAATTCATAGGATTAATGTTGGAGGTTCAACTTTGACACCTTTCAATGACACATTGTGGAGAACTTGGATTCCTGATGATGATTTTCTTGTTATAAAATCTGCTGCCAAACGTGTTGAGACTACACATACTCCTAATTACCAGAGTGGTGGTGCGACCAGAGAAATTGCCCCTGACAATGTCTACATGACTGCCCAGGAGATGAATAGGGACAACAGCAACCCTAATGCAAGATTCAACGTCACCTGGAAATTCCCAGTTGGTGGTTTGGGTGGCAGCTCGCATTTTGTTCGGCTCCATTTCTGTGACATAGTTAGCAATTCACTTAATCAGTTGTACTTTGACGTGTTTATAAACAACAACACTGCATATAAAGATGTTGATTTGTCGGCACTGACATTCCACTTGCTTTCATCTCCTGTTTACATAGACTTTGTTGCTGCTTCTGATGATTCAGGATCCATAAGTGTAAGTATTGGACCTTCAGACCTTAGCAGTACAGTGAAAATCAACGCTATCTTGAATGGGGTGGAGATAATGAAGATGGTTCCAGCTTCACAAAAGGGTTCTACGAAGAAAAGCATTTGGATTATTGTTGGTCCAATCCTTGGAGGGATAGTTGTATTGTCATTGGTACTACTTGTCCTGTTTGCATGTACATGCAAGAAAAAGAAGCAGCAGTCAAAAACAAGGCGTTCGGAGAGTGCTGGCTGGACTCCTCTCCGCGTATTCGGGGGCAGTTCACGAAGTAGAATGTCTGAAGTAACTATCAATACATCTCCCGGTCCAAATGGATCACACAGCTTGAGGATACCCTTTGTTGAGATACAATCTGCAACTAACAACTTTGACCAAACTCTGATTATTGGTTCAGGTGGATTTGGTATGGTGTACAAAGGAGTTCTCAAAGACAACACAAAGGTTGCTATAAAAAGGGGTGTTCCAGGATCTAGGCAGGGGCTTCCAGAATTCCAGACTGAAATAACAGTTTTGTCCAAGATACGCCACCGGCATCTTGTTTCACTTGTTGGGTTTTGTGAAGAGCAGTCAGAAATGATACTGGTTTATGAGTACATGGAGAAAGGACCGTTGAAGAATCATTTATACAGTTCAAGTCATCCACCATTATCTTGGAAGCAAAGGCTTGAAATCTGCATTGGTGCAGCCAGGGGCCTTCACTACCTTCATACAGGCTCCACACAAGGTATCATCCACCGTGACATTAAGTCTACAAACATTTTGCTGGACGAAAACTACGTGGCTAAAGTTGCTGATTTTGGTCTTTCAAGATCAGGTCCATGCCTTGATGAGACCCATGTAAGTACTGGTGTGAAAGGTAGTTTTGGTTATCTTGATCCCGAGTACTTTCGAAGACAGCAACTTACAGATAAATCAGACGTTTACTCATTTGGAGTTGTGCTTTTTGAAGTTCTATGTGCAAGACCTGCTGTTGATCCATTACTTGCTAGGGAGCAGGTGAATTTAGCTGAATGGGCAATGCAATGGCAGAAGAAGGGAATGCTTGACAAGATCATTGATCCAAATCTAGTGGGACAGATTAAACCTAACTCTTTGAAGAAGTTTGGAGAAACGGCTGAAAAATGCTTGGCTGATTATGGTGTCGATAGGCCAACTATGGGTGATGTACTGTGGAATTTGGAGTACATACTACAGCTTCAGGAATCTGGAGCACCAATAGAACCACAAGAAGACAGCAACATGAATGCAAATGACCTGCCAAGGTCTAGAGAAACTCCTGGTGTTCCATATAGCAGCACACAGACTGAAAGAGAGAATCATTTGAATGTTAGCAGCTCAGACATATCAACCACCCTAGTCTTTTCCCAGCTAATAAACAATGATGGAAGATAGTTCTTTTTACTGTTGCTTTGACACGAGTTCGCTACGTTCGTTGCTAGGATTTCCTTCAGATGTACTGAAAGAAATTTGTTAATAGCATACCCTACAAGAGCATAAATTTAAGCTGGTTTTACTGTCTGATTTCCCTTGTTTTTGATCTACCTTTGTATCTGATAGTCTTGATTGATATTGAGTATGGCCTATCAGCTGGTGTAAATTTTCTCAGGACTCTCTTCAATTTCTGCAGATGCAAAATTCCTGCTATAGTCTTGCTATAATAACAGGGACAAGACTAGTCCTGTCACATGCTGAACTGCCTAGATACTTTCTTTTGTAGCCTTCAGCATGTCCAATCTTCCGAGAACTGAACAGAATCGAAACCTTGACCGTTCTATCATTCAACTACTGAAGTACATCGGGAGAGCAACAAATGTGCCAACTGAACTGGCTTGCTAATTATGCTGGTCATTTTGATATTGGCGTTATTTTACTACTACACTTATAAGGTATCATATGATCTTGCTAGAGGATTTATCGGAATCTGTTTCTTGCGTTTAGTTGTGTAATCTCTGTTCAATTTCCCTTGAAAAAAAAGATCTCATAGATTCAATTCCATGACCAATATGAAAGGTCCTCTTGTATGTTCCCCGTTCTGTTGGTGGAGAATGGGGTCTGCCAACTAAGTTGCGAGTACGTGAGGAGTGTTTAGTCTAGTGGGTCTCATTATCAGGTAGGACCAGCACTTATACTGCCCACTTCCTTTCACTTTTTCCCACCTTATTAAATTCGAATTTAGAAAATCGGACTGGACCTTCTTTTAAATATAATATTATTTTAATTTAACTTTTTTTTGTAAATAATATCGATTTAATTTATAATTTTTAAAATTTTAAATTTGAAACAATATTATTTTAAAAATTATAATAACGTAACATTATTTAAAAAGATTTAAGGTTTAAAAAGTTTAATCAGTCTAAACTCACCCAAAGATTAAATAAAATGAAATAATTTAAAATATAATTACAAGAGATTATTTTTACTCATTAAAAATATGAACTTTAATTAAAAATTATTAAATAAAAATTAATTAATTAATTTGAGTTTATAAGTATTTATTAATTTACAAAAATTGACTGATTAATTAATAAATTTATTAATTTTTAAAACAAGAGTTATTAAAGTAAACCAAGGTGAAAAGTTAAAAAAAATGAAAAAATTAAAAATTTCAAGATTTTTTATAATTGAATCCGTTTAAGTTTTTTAATCATTGATATTAAGAGAAGCATTGTGAATTCATTATTGTGATACCAGACGATATGTGCTGTGTCAAACTACAACTGGTACAAAACAAATAGTTGATTGTATCAGATTTAAATATCGGTCGGTATCATCTCGTTTCGGATGGTACTAGTCGGTATTCAAAATACTAGCCAAATATTGGCTAGTGTTCAAAATTTTTAAAAATAAAAGGATTTTTTTTGTAAAATTTTAAAAAATTTTAAAATGTCTCTCCCCCTTTATTTTAAAGTTTTTTAATTAGTTATTTTATTTATTTCAACTTTTACGATTATTGTGAATTTTTAATTTTTTTAAAATAATAATAATATTTTTATTACTAATTATAATTACAAATTAAATAAAACTTAAAAATAAATTATTTTTATTTAAATTTATTTAAATATTTTTGTATAATGTTTATTACTAAAGTATTAATAAAAATATTTTATTTTTTAAAATAAATAATTTAAAAATTATTATTTATAAAATAGTATTTATTTATATATATTTAATTATTAAATCAAAATTTATTTGAAATTTATATATTTTAAATATATATTTTAAATTTAATTATATTTATTAATAATTATTAAATTAAATTAAAATTGTAATTATTATTTATTATTATGATTTTGGTAGAAAAGGTTAAAAATATACATTATACATTACAACTATACTATATGACAATAAATTATTTTGTAATTTTTTAAAAAATTCAAATACTAGTTCATAAATTTTAAAAATTATCAAAAATAGTATCCCCATAAATCTAATTCATTTAGTACTGTATTCGTTACATTTATTGTGATTTCTTTTATTACATAAATGCTATTAATGATATCTTCAAATTTGACCCATTCTGCATCAATTTGTAAACTTTAAACTTTAGGCGGGACGGAACGGTTCGAGATTTAAATAAACACTTAACCGGACAAAGCGAGGGCGGTATAGTCATTTGAGATCTGTCGGTCAACTTGAATAATCACGGGTCCAGTATCCAACTGCGTCTAATCATAATTCATAGAACCATATTCCTGATAATGTCGGCCAGTTGTCAAAAAGTGATTGATATTCCTTTCCTCTTTGCCCTCAAAGATCTTATAATTTACAAATTGACCCCAAACTGTTATTCATTTCTAGTGACTTCGAAATGGAAATGCAAGAAGTTTTGTTTTTGAAAAAGCAATTCGGAGAAGAATAGGATTTGAAATTGAAATGAAAGTTTCGAAATCAAATCACAGTTAAAGGTAGAGTTTGAAGTTTGAAGTTTGAAGTTCGAAGTTCGAAGCATCCTTCTTCGCGCTCTGGAGTGGTTGTTCAGAGTGTTGGAGCGAGAGGGAGTTGAGTCGAGGAGAAGATTGATTTGAATTTTCGTTTAGGGAAGAGTTAGGTTTAGTTGTTTCTTTTTTTTGGTTTGTTTCTGTGGTTTGGGTGAAAATGACGGAGGTTACGTTGCATATATACGATGTGACGAATAGTGGGTCGGAGAAGACGAACAACACAATCATGAATATCAACAAGATCTTGAAGGACGGGATAGGTCTGGGTGGCATATTCCACAGCGCTGTTCAGGTTGTTGTTGTCGTTGTCGTACTTGCTTCTGTTTGATTTCTATCTGGATTGATTTGCCAGTGTTGGTTGGATGAGATCATTTTGGGTTTGTATTTGTGTCTATTAACGGCTATTTTTTTCAAGATGGAGTTTTTTGACTCTGAAATGCGCGTCTTTAAGGAATAGTAGAATCTAGTTACTTGGGTAGATCCGGGAGTTCGTTACTGATTCTCATGTCAGTCTTGCTTTTGCGGTTTTCATGGTTTTGATGTTATATATGCCACCCAATCGCTGAATGTTGGCCAAAACTAGGAAATGCTTGGTTCTAGAAAGAGATTCATGTGCATAAAAGAAAGAGGACGAAGATGGTGTTCCTTACATAATTTTGTGTACTTCGTCGAAATTGGTCAAAATTCGCACTTAGTCTTTTTGCCTTTGAATGCCTAGTTTAATAGATTGCGCTATATATTTTGTAGGTATATGGAGATGATGAATGGTCATTTGGATTTTGTGATCATGGAACTGGAGTTTTCAGT
>JAOQMR010000007.1:23648891-23668010 GCA_027563865.1 Erythroxylum pelleterianum
ATATAAAAATTACAAAAATTATCGTACTACAGGCCGAATCACTCCGAAGTTTCATTATACCAATGTACCCGGAAAATATCATAACTGCATGCCACTTTCGTAATTTGTACTCATGTCTTCTAACCCCTAATTTGGGGCGTTACAGGGAGTGGCTGGAAAAAAAAAATAAGGAGGCTTGCTGTTGTGCTGGCGAGTTAACGTTTTATTGGAGTGGTGTTTGGCTTTGAAAGTAGCTGACTAAGTTGAGAGTGACGTTGGAGCTAGCTGTGCAAGGTGAGCAGAAAACTTAAAACAAAAAGGAGCAGACCAGGACGTGATTGTGTGAGTGTTGAAGGCTGAAGATCTGCATTGAGAGTGCTGGAGCTGTTTAGTTGGGCGTTGCTTGGTCTGGAAAATAAAGAGTAAAACGGGTTTGTGCATGTAGTGGTCTGCGTTGGTCATGAGCAGGTGGCATTTGGAGTTGGCAAGTGCATGACTTAGGCTTGTGTGTTGGTGCTGGAGAGGTTGCGTTGTTTTGGTGAAAAAGAAGGTTTGGAGGTAAATGAAATTGTCACAACAAGGGGGTATTGGTTGTGGAGTACGTGGTCTACAGAGAAGAAAAACATCGCAATTCCCTACCTTCATGGCTGATCACCGGATTTCAACATCGGCAGCAACCTCAATGGATTTTTGCGACTAGTTCATCATAATCCTTCGGTTCAATGGCAAAGGCAGGAGCTTGGCGTTTTTATAGGGGAGTTTAAATTGCAATTATTTTCTGTCCATTTAATTATTTAGTAATTCATAGATCTTACTATTTAATTATTTGGAGTTGTGTTTTGATTATATTTTTTTGGATTGAATATTTTGTGACTGGATTAATGTTTGGCAATTGATATTGTGTTGATTTTGGGTTTAATTTCATTACTTTGTTTTGGGTCAAAACTTTGTATTGGGATTTTAGCAAAATTGGCGATTATTCAAGGTGGCTTGAATTATTGGATCATTTTATCTATTGCTGGCATTAATTCTATTTTCTTAATTAGTGCAGAAAATTCGGGCATTGGCATTAGTACCCTTAGTTCTATTTTACTAGTCTGGTGGCAGTTAGTAAATTGGGATTTTTGGAAAAATATTTTTTGTAACAATTCGAGGTGGCTCGGTTGTTAGATTAAAAGCTCGCTTTTAATTCTTGGTTTAATTATTTTAAACTCCCATATCTGTTTGAGTAATGATTGCCTGCGCTATTGAACTGGAGGATTGCGTTTATCATTGTTAATTAATTGTGTTTGTTTTCTTAATTTAATTCACTCATTGTCATTTTATAGTACTCAATTAAATTTTAAAATACCAAAATCAAGTCCTTAGTATTTATTTTCATTCATTGCAAACTTAGCAGTAATTGTTCAAATCAAATCCCATTTTACAGTCTAGGTTGCATTGCATTTAGTTACTTAGGAATTAATTTCATCTTTTGGTTCCTTAAGAGAACGACCCGAGGTTGCGCTATCTGCAATCTTTGGTTAAAATTTTGAAGTAACCCCAAGGTGACAATCGGACGAAAAGGTTATTCACCATACTGCATGTTTTCTACAACTAGTTGCTACAATGCACTCTGCTTTAGCTATAGATAACACAAGCATGAGTAGTTTTTTTTAAGACCAAGATATTGCGTAAGTGTCAAGATGAAAAACATACCCTGATGTGCTTTTTCTTATTTCTACATCTCTACCACAATTACTATTTATGTAACCTACAAGATTTACATAATTAATATTTGCATAAAAAATTCTTTCATTCAAAGTATCTTTGATATATCGAAAAATTCTCTTTGCTCCTTGTAAATGATAAGTACGAGGCTCCTCCATAAATTTGTAATCCAACTCCAAATACTATATCTGATTTAGGTGTAGTTAAATACCTCATACTTTCAATTAAACTCTTGTAATAATTAAGTTGAATTTATAGGTCTCCCTTTGCCTTCTTTTATTTGTTTCAATTTCTCTTCAACTAGGGTGAGAGCTGATTTTGAAGCCTCCATCTTAAATTTCTTCAAAATATCATTCGCAAGCATGCTTCTTTTGGGAAATAAAGATTCCATCATTCTGTTGAATTACCTCTATTCTAAAACAATTAGACACTAGACCTAAGTCTGTCATATCAAATGACTTTACTATAACCTCTCTAAATTCTTCAATCATCTTTGAGTTGTTTTCAGTAAAAATTAAATCATCAACATAAAGACACACAATTAGAATATCACTAGGCTCAACAAATTTAACATATAAATTATACTTAAAAAGACATCTTTCAAAATCAAGTTTCATGAAGTAAGAATCAATTCCTTTGTACCATACTCTTGGTGTCTGCTTCAATCCATACGGTGTTTTTCTTCAACATGTAAACTTTATCTTCTTTTCCTCTAATTTCATACCATATAGGTTCTTTAACATATACTTCCTCTTCCAAAGTTCCATTTAAAAAAGCAGGTTTTACATTCATTTAATAAATTTTATAGTTATTTTGAGTTGAGAGAGAGATACTCGTGCAAATAGTATCTAATCTCACAACTGGAACAAATACTTCAAAGTAATCAATACCTTATTTTTGCAATAAATCTAGCTTTAAACCGGTCAATCTCACCATTAGGCTTGTAATTTGTCTTATACACCCACTTTACTACTATATCAACGGGCAAATGTTAATTCCCATGTGTCATTGTTTTCAATTGCATATATTTCTTCGTCCATGAATTTTCTCCATTTCAAGTCAATTGATGCCTCCTTATAATTAACTTGTTCACAGTTTCCAAATAAAGCACAATTGATAATCTCTTCATTAGATAGGTTATTATTAGTACCTATCACATAATCTTCCAAATGGTCGGTAACTGATGACGTCTTTGGGGTCTACTAGATATCTATGGCTAATATACTAAATTTGCCTGAGTATTTTCTTCTTTATAGATTTCTGAAATTACCATTGACCTTTTTTGGAAAGTTGAAGACCAATTCCATATTCCATTCTCACTAAAGGATACATCACAACTAATAATCAGTTGTTTTGTATTTGGATTATATAATTTATAGGCCTATGAATTTGTCCTGTGACCTATAAAAATACATTTCTCACCTTTGTCATCCAATTTCTTCCTCAACTAATCTAGCACATGGGCATAAATAATACACCCAAAAACTTTGAGATGTCGAATGAAAGGTTTCCTTATGCTCCAAGCTTCCTCAGGTATTTTTTCATTGACGTTTTTTGTTGGACATCTGTTTAAAATATAAACTACACAAGTAACAACTTCTATCTAAAATTCTTTAGACAATTGTTTAGATCTTGGCATGCATCTTACCATGTCCATAATAGTTTTGTTCTTCTTTTCTGCTACTTCATTTTGTTAAGGCGTGTCTTTGGTGGTCAACTGATGTTGAATTCCATACTACTTAGGGACCTCTGTGCTTGCAAGATACTCTTGACCTCTATCTATTCTTAATGCTTTAATTATGCAACCACTTTAGTTTTCCACAAACGCTTTAAATGATTTGAACGCATCACAAGCTTCTGATTTCTGTTTTAGAAAATAAACCCAAGCCTTTATACTAAAATCATCAATGAAAGCAATAAAATATCTATTACCTCTATTAGATGGAAATTTCAAAGTACACAGATCTAAATGAATAATTTATAATGCCTTATTTGCTTTATAGGAATTTCCAACTGGAAATACATCCTTATGTTTTTTTCCCATCCCACATGTCTCACATACATGATTAGGAATATTCACAATAGATAAGACAGACACAAGCTCTTTTCTTAATAGTTTTTGTATAAGCTAAACACAACAAAGCATATTTTTCACAAGAAGTAAGCCAAACATAAACTCATGTGCATTTTATAATCCTTCCTCGATAATTGACTCATGCTCAGTAAATTATGATGAAGACCAGGAATATAGAAAACATCAGAGATAAAGCTTTTAGAACCATCCTTCGGCCTAATGGATACTCGACCTTTTCCTAAAATAGAAATATTTGAATTATTCCCAAATTTAACTATTTACTTAACATTTTCATCTAAAGAGGAAAATAACTCCTTATTCCCATATATATGACTACAACCAAAATCCAAGTACCGAATATTTTCGTCTTCCATAAAAGAGTTGGTTGTTAGAAATAACTTTCTAAATTATTAGAATTCTCACTACAATGTTGTTATTGACTTTCTGCAACATTAGCCTGATAGTTGTTCTAAGATTTGGATTTACAATTAGCAACTTTGTGTCCAAACCTTCCACAATTAAAACAACTAAAATTACATCTCTCTTGACATTGATTACCTCTTCCTCTTCCTCAATTTGTAGGGCAAACATTATTTTCTCCTCTTCCTTGACTGAATATTCTAAAATTGTTTTCTTTTCCTTAGTTAAAATTATTGTCATGACCTCTTCCTCAAAAACTTCCTCTACCTCTACCTCTTAAATCTCCTCTTCCTCCATTATTAAAACCGCGACCTTTACCATATGCATTTTGATTAGATTCTGCAACATTATTGAAATTCACCTGACTTTTTAAGACTTCTTTTGTTGTCTTTTTTGTTTTCTCCAATATTTTGCTAACATGAATTTCAATTCTTCCTTGCAACTCTGCTACAGTCATAGTCTTCGTATCATGCGACTATAGTATTGTAGTCACAATATGCTCAAGTTTAATAGACATGGTGCGTAGAATCTTTTCCACCAACTTGTCATCTGAAATATTCTCTCCATACAGCCTCTTCTTGTTGACAAGATCAGTAACACGAAAAGAATATTGTTCAACAGTTTCTAAATTAGACATTTCATACACCCCATATTCTTTATGCAGGTATTGCAATTTAGATTTTTAAGCCTTATATCTATACCTTTATAAGCCAACTTCAAGATAGTCCATGCTTCTTTGGCAGTTTTAGCATTAACAATTTTGTCAAAAACTAAATAATCAACTCCTTGGTGAATTCGAGATAACGCCAACTAGTCCATCCTTTAAGTATTTACATCAACTCCTTCTTGTAAGCCTGGATCAACAAAACTCCAAATATTACGAGCCTTGAGAGACATTAAAATATCATAATAATTACAACCAAGTTTACTATCTAATTTGGGACTTGCCACCCAATATTATAACGATTTAACATCTCCCACTTTTAAATGAACCACTCCCTCACAAGTATAAGAACACTCTATTTTTTTTCGCACAAATTGCGTTATAAACTAGACATGGATTTAACTAGCTCTAATACCAATTTGACATCAAATGAGACAACACACTCAAACATACAAGAGAGAGAGAGAGAGAGAAGAGAAGAGGAGAATTCATATAATCCCCAAAAATACAATTCAACTACATCAATTACACTCCTTTTACATAAACAAAAACGATAAAATACTTGTGTAATTTGCTATTTTTAAAACCACGGCGAAAATCCAAATACAATCTAACACTTCAAAATTTTAATTTGAATAAATTTATGATTTTTTGTCCAGTCTAGTATATGAGTCAAATTTAGTGTCTGTACTCTGATGTCTCGTCAATTATAGAACGGAAACGAGAGCTCATCCGCAAAGCAGAATTATTGAAGTCCAGGTCATTTGCGCGTGAACAATCACAATTGCTTACGTGTCCTTTCCTCGATTGTTCCTTGTTTGTCATTTACGCTTGACTTCTGCTTGACTTGCTCTTAGGTCGTCAATATAAAAGCTATCACGACGAACCTTGAAGCCAAGTTCAGTTCCCAGTTCCAACCACCGTCCTCTTACTCATCTTAAGCTCTACTCTTTACCTCCATAACCATGGCTTAAACCTCTTTGGAGTTCAGGGAAATGAAGGTTAGAGTCGTACAAACGTTTTTTCATTTTCTTTTTTTCTTCATTTACTGTATTTCTCATGGACTTAATTATAACATTCCTTGATCTTGTTCTATTGGCAGAAAATAGTATTGAAGTTGCAACTCCACGATGAAAGTGATAAGAAAAGGGTGATGAAGGCAGTCTCTAGCCTTTCAGCTTCAGGTATATCCAATCTTAAACTCATTTTCCTCACAAGTAAAAGGTTAAAAAGTACGATGTTGTACTTCAAATTGAACCGTTATTCTACTTCAAAGTATCGGAATCTGACAAGTTTGAGTGGCTTGTGAAGGGGTTGAGTCGATCTCTGTGGAAATGAACGCCAGCAAGTTGACGGTGATTGGAGATATAGATCCTGTGTACGTAGCAAAAAAGTTCAGAAAGTTTTGTTGCTCAGAGATTCTCTCTGTTGGACCAGCAAAAGACGATTGAAAGACGAAAGACGATAAAGCCAAAACACCTGAAGAGAAGGAGTCGGAGCTTCTTAAGGCCTACAAGAACTATTATAATTCTCAACTTGCTTATTCTTACTATTACCCTAATTACTATGGTAGAGTTATCGAGGAAAATCCAAATGCTTGTGTAATTTGCTAAACTATTTTGCGGGCAAATGTGTATTCAATTACAATGCACTGAGATGAAGAATTAGTGAATGAAGTATGCAATTTGTTATCGTCGAATTATCTTATTTGAAAAGTTACCATGAAAATGATTTAGATATGACTTGACTTTTTAATTTAACTACTATTGGACTTCATTTTATACATATATCTCGAATGTTCTATGTGTGATGCCTTCCAACGTGCTTAAAAGTGGAAGTCAAGAGAAGATATCATTAAAAAATTGAACTGATTTAGACAGTTAATTATAAAAATTTTGAATCAATTAATTTTTCAGTTCAATTAATTTTAATATTTTTTTGTTAAAAATTAATTAATTAATTAATTAGAGAAATTTTGTAAGCTAATTAATTTTTATAAACTAATTCATTTTATAAAAATTAATTTTAAAATTGTATACAATTTGCTTTTATCGAATTATCTTATTTTAAAATTTATCATGACTTAACCATTCATATCCTAGTGACTGTGATAGGGAATTCGAATCAAAATTTTATGCTTGTTTTTGTCCTTCTTACTAATAATAAGTTTATTTTAATAAACATTTAATAATAAAACAATTCTTAATTTAAGTACTATGACTTCATTTTATACATATATTACAAATGTTTTATAACAAAACAAGTCATCTTATTAAATGTGTTATGCGTTCCAGTGCATTGAAAAGTAGAAATCTAAGGGAACGTATTATTAAAAAATTGAATTGATTTAAATATTTTAATCGTAAAAATTTTAAAATTAATTAATCAGATAATTTTATAAACTAATTAATTTTTATAAACTAAAAAAAACTAGTTAATTTTTTATAATTAAAAAATAGAATTGATTTGAATGTTTCAACCGTAAAAATCTTGAATCGGTCAATTTTTTAATTTAATTTATTTTAATCTTTGTTATTAAAATTTAATAAATTTATTAATTAATCGATCAATTTTTATAAATTAATCAATTTAATTTTTTATAAGTAAAATGTGAAGAAAGGTTTTACTCGTATGTTCAATAGATATGTCAATTCTATATATATATATATATATATATATAAAGAAACATATATAATAATTTATCAATTAGATATTTTAGTTAAATCACTTTAATAAATAAATAATTCAAAGAAAAATAAAAATTTGAGTTTGGTAAGGCGAAACGAAGGACTTAGCGGAAGCATAATTCAACCGATAAAAGTAGGCGCCGGAGACTCCGAGTCTCAAAGTTGGAGGTCAACTTTTTATATTACAAAAATATATTACTATTTAAGGACACGTGAATGGCTTTAAATTGAAAAGACAAAAGGGAAAATAGGATAATGGAAATAAAATGACTTTAAATTGAAAAGACAGAAAGGTATGCCTGCGACCCTAGCCCAGAACTTTCGTCAATAAGTGTTGCGTCATAAGTTTATTGGAGTTTACTTAATATTGGTATTAATTAATTAGTATCGTTTAATTTAGAATAAAAATTAGACAGTATAATTTAATATTGGTAAGGTTATTCTTTTATGAATAAAATGTTACAAATTCCAGTTGCAAAAATAGTCTTCTGTAAAATGAAAAACAAAACGTGCAATTAATGTGCCTCTTAACTTTTACAAAGTGAATAACCTTGTTCTTTATGGTTGTTATTATTGTTGAATCTAATATTGTAAAGTTTTGTATATTCTTTATGGCTTTAAAATGTCTTATTTCCTTTTCTGAGTAACTATTATACAATTCCGAACATTGAACACGAGACCTGAGACATAAAAACTTGAAGTATCTTCCTCATGTGATGTTTAAAGCACGAAAATTTACTTGAAATCGGATTCAGAACGCCTTAATTTATTTTTTTGAAATTAAACTTTAATTTACAGCTAATGTGATAAATCCAGAAAAATGAAAAATCACTTTATGAATTTTCTAGACTCAGAAACTGACCCAAAATACCTCGGGATACCCTAACAGAAAATCTGAAATGTGTGTGTGTGTTTTTTAAAAACACTGTAGCAATTCTGTATGGCCGACGAAGTGTACTCTCGTCAAAAAAGGCAATTTTCAGCAAGTTTCGGGTCAGTTTTTCGCCCTTCCAAGTCGTTTTCACCTCGTTTCTCAAGGCTAAATACTATACAACTTTCATGTAATAAAAAGCGAGAAAAAACCGAGAAACATAAGTTAAATCTTTGAAAACCCTATGGAGAAAAATCGAAAAATCTTCGTTTTAACCACCCGATCACGTCACCGCTCTGATACCACATGTAATACGTAACGATACCTTAGTTACGTATTCCGGATCGAACTTGAAAGGGCAAAAAACAAAGAAATATGGAAAATACCTGATTTTGGTCTCCGTAACTTCAAAAGAGCTTTCTGAAGTTGAAACAAGCGCGAATCTATCGCCGTCTTCATGGGAACTACTCATCAGGAGGCGGATAAGGTCTTTTTACAGTTTTCTCAAAACATACGCTTTTTTAATGGGTCGAAAAATTCTTTTGCTTACAATTAATGTATGAGCAACTGCAGGAGACCTTAACTTTTATATATAGCTTTCATATTGGACTTTCCCATCATAAGACCAATATTAGTCTCGTTCGCACTAATTGCGATCTATTTTCACATGGACTTCAACCCATTGATTTAGATCATTTATTAAGCCTGTTAGGATATATTTTATATATACCTTATTTCGTTTTGACATTTTAAATTGGACATATATAAGATAATTGGAATTATTATATAGATTGGAGATTGCATCTATGATAGAAATTGAGAAGATGTGTGCTGCTACAACTCTATCCAATATATGCATCCTATTTTCGGTGGAATCTTTAAGTTTATCCAATACATATGCATATCTCCTTGTTTTGGTGAAAGTCTATGTATTTACGCAAGTCACAAAACAAACCTAGAAGGTGTTGCGGAAAAAATAAAAATAAAAACTGTGGTTGTTCATGGAGGGTTGGTCACGTTTGATGGTGTGAGGCTGCGCAACCTTCCCTTTGTGCTGAAATTTTTGTTCTTGAATTTTCTGGAGATACTGCACTTGATATATCATGCGTGAGCTGATTTTTGTTTTTTTTTTGGGAAAAACCATCCTTAAGAGATTCTACAATTGGTTCTTGTGTGAGTTACAAATGTAATCCATCTTGGGTATATTATAAAGCAGTCTGCATGAATTACTTGTGGGCAGTAGAGGTGTATCTTGGAAACATCCTTGGTGGACTCGCAATCTTCCTTAAGTACTATATATTTTGTCCTTGGAACATTCTTGATATAATGTGCACTTGCTTGAGTTATGATAGAAGTTTATTAAAAATATGCAAGTGGAGTAGAAACGTTGGGCAGTATGGGCAGCAGCATGATTTGTGTTACAAAAGAATTAACTATGGCGAAAGCCTTCAGTTGAGTTATTTTGAGAAGACAAATTCATAGGGAAATCTTCATTATTGTTCTTGTTTCAAAAGAATGTTGAGAAAAATCCTCTATTGAGGTTAGTACAAGGCGATCATACTATTGAGTGTGAAATTCTTTCACAGAAAGTGAGGTTGAAAGATAGTGTCAAGGGTTGAGTAGTGTCGGCTCAGTAAAGCCTTGGGTAAAACTATTGTACTTCGGTGAAAGTGATTAAGCTGGGCGAGGGCCCCGCCGACGTAGACAAGGTGTGCCAAACTGCGTTACCAAATTTCTGGTGTTTTTATTATTTCGATTTTGTTTGTTTTTATTCTGTTGGTGCCAAAGAAGTTTACGAAAAGTTTGCGAAATAATTAACCCCCTTCAATTTTTCAAAGCTATTTTAATATCTTTATGTTGATCAAATTACGTAACTTAACTCATAAGATATTAAAAAACCAAAAAATGCAATTAATAGTTGTCAAACTTTATAAGAAATGACAAAACTATCCTACAAGAGTCGCACACACGATTTTGTCATTTTCAATTTTTCTTCACTTGGGGTATTTGTCATGGACTTATAACACTCCTTGATCTTGTTCTGTGGGCAGAAAATATTACTGAAGTTGGAACTCCTCCATGAAGGTGATAAGAAAAAGGTGATGAAGACAATCTCTAGACTTTCAGCTTCAGGTATCCAACTTTAAACTCATTTTTCTCACAAGCAAAAGGTTTAAAGGTACGATTTTGTACTTCAAATTGAACTGTTGTTCTAGTTCAAAGAATAAGAATCTGACAAGTTTGACTCGCTCGTGAAGGGATTGAGTCAATCTCTATGGAAATGAAGGCCAACAAGTTGACGGTGGTTGGAGACATAGATCCTGTGTACATAGCAAAAAAGTTTAGAAAGTTTTGTCGCTTAGAGATTCTCTCCGTAGCACCAGCAAAAGATGATGAAAAGAAGAAAGAGGAGAAGGACAAGGACAAGGGTTATGACGACTCTCACCTTGTTTATTTGTATTTTTTCCTAATTATTATTGTGAAGTTATCGAGGAAAATCCAAATGCTTGTGTAGTTTGCTAATTTTCGATCATGAAAAGAAATTATACTAAAGAAAAATAAGCAAATAAAGTGGTCAGTTAATTATTAATAAAAAAGATAGCGTTTTAACTAGAGCTGTTACCCAAATCATAGATCTTGAGATTACTTTTACTGATGCGAAATATTGTATGCAAATTAAGATAATAAAGTTCAAATCATATAGAATGCTTAAGGAAAAAGAAAACCCTCTCTTTCCACTTGTTTCATTTCGACTGCAAATTGTTGTCTCTCTCCACTTCATGCATGATGATTTTGACTACCATCTAATGAAGTTGCATGTTTTTTTGTCTCCTTTCCATGCACTTCTTGCTTGATTTTTTTATTAACATTGCCTCCTGAAATAACTCAGTTATCTATAAATCCGCAGATAAATTATCAATCTCAACCGCAAAACACCAGAAAATAAAACACCGACGTTTGGTAACGCAGTTCGGTCAACTTGCCTACGTCTGCGGGGCCCTCACCCAGATTAATTTCTTCCACTGTAGTTCAAAAAAAATTACAATAGATTGATATACACCAAAAGACCCAACCTATGTAATAAGCCCACAACCTAACTACCCGTGAAAGTTTTTCATGCCCAATAACACAACCGACTCGTGTTAACCTCGTCAGAGGATTTTGCAACCTATTTCAACTTCAAAAACAAGGATAAATAGACTCAAGAAAATAATAATTCCAATTCTGAAATTAAACACAAATAACCCAAATAGCAACACCAAAAGAATGTGAACTGATCTGTAACAAAGTCTTCTTTAAGCCTCAAACATCAACCAATCAATGTAGATTTTCCAGCACAAACGTCAACAACATATCACCAATTAAATACTTGCTGAAAGTCAAACTCATAGTCGAATATTACTGCACCCAAGAAAGCCTCACAACAGACTCACACAAACAACTCCTTCACGAGACAAGAAGCCCTTAACCACACAGCAGCTACACATCCAAGACAAAAGCTCTACTGTTTCTCACTCAACGACACGCACAACCAAGAGTTTGCACAACACCACAAAAGAACCCTACAACCTCTGCCACATCAGCCAAGCTTCAATGCACAGAATCCCAATTGATCACGTCACCTCCCAAAATTGCCTTAGATAAAAATCCTTTTCAAAAAAAGATAATATTAGATAACTTCCAATTTAGGCACATCAACACAGGTTATTAAGAAAAATCACATGTCCAATTAAAATGCCAAAAATAAAAATAAAAATGTGATATATCGAAAATAAATCCTAACACCTCCCTTAAATTAAGCTAGTAAAAATTTATCATCTCCAACAATTTCTTTAATTTGTAAAACAATTCAAATTTTAGTATTTTAGAAAAATTTTGTGAACTTATTTTCCAGTGTGACAATAATTAATCACTACTTTCTTTTTAGTTACTAGCTTACAAATTTTGTAAACCCAAATGTCTATGTGCTTAGATTTCCTATCAAAAATTGAATTTTTGCGTGATGCTATTACGGACTTATTATCATATAATAATTCTATTGGAGCATCTTGTTTTTGATTTAGTACTTCAAGCATTGTTCTTAGCCATACTGCCTGTTTACCACAACTAGTTGCTACAATGTATTCTGCTTCGGCTATAGATAACGTAACCATGAGTTGTTCTTTTTGAAGACCAAGATATTACGTCAATGCCAAGATGGAAAACATACCCTGATGTGCTTTTTCTTGTTTCTATTTCTTTACCACAATCACTATTTGTGTAACCTACAAGATTTACATTATTGATATTTGCATAAAAAATTCCTTCATTCAAAGTATTTTTGATATATCGAAAAATTCTCTTTAATCCTTGTAAATGACAAGCACGAGGCTCCTCCATAAATATACTAAGTAATCCAACTCCAAAAACTATATCTGATCTGGTTGTCATTAAATACCTCAAACTTCCAATTAAACTCTCATAATAAGTTGAATTTATAGGTCTCCTTTTGTCTTCTTTTATTTATTTCAATTTCTCATCAACTAGAGTGAGAGCTGGTTTTGAATCCTCCATCTTAAATTTCTTTAAAATATCATTTACATACTTCTTTTGGGAAATAAAGATTCCATCATCTTGTTGAATTACCTCTATTCTAAGAAAAATAAGACATTAGACCTAAGCATGTCATATAAAATGATTCTACTATAGCCTCCCCAAATTCTTCAATCATCTTTTAGTTGTTTCCAATAAAAATTAAATCATCAACATAAAGACACACAATTAGAATATCACCAGGCTCAACAATTTTAACACATAAATTATACTTAAAAAGACATCTTTCAAAATCATGCTTTATGAAGTACGAATCAATTCCTTTGTACCATACTCTTGGTGTCTACTACAATCCATACAGTAATTTTTTCAACTTGTAAACTTTATCTTCTTTTCCTCTAATTTCATACCATATAGGTTGCTTAACATATACTTCCTCTTTCAAAGTTCCATTTTAAAAAGCATATTTTATATCCATTTAATAAATATTATAGTTATTTTGAGCTAGGAGGGAGATAATCGTGTGAATAGTGTCTAATCTCACAGCATGAGCAAATACTTCAAAGTAATCAATACCTTGTTTTTGCTTATATTTTTGCAATCAATCTAGCTTTAAACCGGTTAATCTCACCATTAGGCTTGTACTTTGTCTTATACACCTACTTTACTACTATAAACTCTTTATCAACGGGCAAATATGTTAATTCCCATATGTCATTGTTTTCAATAGCATATATTTTTTCATCCATGACTTTTCTCCATTTCAAGTCAATTGATGCCTCCTCATAATTAATTGGTTCACAGTCTGCAAATAAAGAAAAATTGATGATCTATTCATTAGATAGATCATCATCACTATCTATCATATAATCTTCCAAATAGTTGGTAACTGATGACGTCTTTGGGGTCTACTAGATGTCTCTGGCTAAGATATTAAATTTGCTTGAGTATTTTCTTCTTCATAGATTTCTGAAATTTCCACTAGCCTTTTTTGGAAAGTTGAAGACCAATTCCATATTCCATCCTCACTAAAGGTTACATCACAACTAATAATAATTTGTTTTGTATAATTTATAGACCTTTGAATTTGTCCTATAATGCTAGTGCTTTATTTTTTTAACTTTTTATGTGTTAACTTTCTTTGTTCTTAAGGTTTGAAGTTATACTTAATGAGAATTAATCTTGTTTTATGTCAAGGTGTATTTTGGAACTAAATAGAAATAACCACGATGATTTTGGGATAAAATAGCTAAACTAAGAGTTGACCTAATTAGACATAGCCTCGTGCAACAACATTGACACGCAGTAGGTTGGAAGTATAAAACAAATGAAGCAAACGACCTAGCAAAAAGGTTTAAAAGGTTGTAAATAGCGCTATTGGACCAAAGATTAAATTGTCAAATTGGTGAATAGTTAAGTGGAGACACCTCTTAATTCGTTAAATCAAGAACAATGAGGGAGGTGGCAGAAGTGAGAGTGGAAGAAGAGAGTTTGCATGAGAGTGGTGAGGCATGAATAGTAAGGTGGTCATTAACCCTAATTGTCCCATCAGCTATAGTGACGTGAAGAGGAAGAAAGATAGAAAACTTGTGGCTGGATGGCAGCTGAAGCAACGAAGGAGAAACAAAAACGTCAATAGAGGAGGATAACGCTCAGTGAAAAGGAAAATTGCAATGATAAATCAAGCCACAAAAACGCCCGTGATAGTCCCAAATAGTTAAGAAAGATTATGATGTTGGGTAACTAAAATTTTATTTCTTAGTTTACAAAATCCTAGTAATTGAACTTTGAATGTTGTGAGATTTTTGTTCTTTATTTCAATCAATTTATTAGTCAAGTATTAATTATTTTTCTGGGTCATTATTTGATTGTTTGATTTTACAGTTAGGTGCGCAACTAGTTTGTGATTTTATTCAATCAATTGCTATATTAAACAAATTGACATTCAATTCTTTTAATCAAAAGTAGCGACTAGGATTTTTGTCTACTACGTTAGGAACATGATTCTATGAAAAATAATTGTCTAGGATAAATATACATCGTATGTATGTTGTCTAATTCGTCGATTTTCTTGATTCGTAAAGCTATTAATTAATTAAATCTGAGATCGTATCTAGGTTATTAATTAATAAGGGTTAATTCAAATACATATTTTGGTTAACAAAACATAAGAGAAAATAGGTAAAGAATTTACAACGACGAATGCTTAACTAAAAACTTGGTTACTTTTAGTGTCGATGATCTACATAAGTTCAATAATGAAGGAGACCGAAAACCAATATTTGTTTCTATTGATTGTTAAATTCTCATTGTTTTGTTATTAGTTATTTTTTTAATTTCGTATTCCAATTAAATTCAGTATAATTCACAATTTAACAACCCCCCTTTTATTGCATAACTACTACGTCTGAATTTCTCGTGGAAACGATCCCTACTTTTCACTACTGCATTAATTTGTGTTGCAGGAAGTTGGTTTCTTTTTATATTTGGTTGCAGGCGACAGCAGTCACCATATAACCTATAAAAATATATTTCTCACCTTTGTCATCCTGTTTCTTCCTCAACTAATCTGGTACATGGGCATAAACAATACACCCAAAAATTTTAAGATGTCGAATGAAAGGTTTCCTTATGCTCTAAGCTTCCTTAGGTGTTTTTTCATTTACGTTTTTTTGTTGGACATCTGTTTAAAATATAAACTGCACAAGTAACAACTTCTATCCAAAATTCTTTAGACAATTTTTTAGATCTTAGCATGCATCTTACCATGTCTATAATAGTTTTGTTCTTCCTTTCTAATAATTCATTTTGTTAAGGCGCGTATTTAGTGGTCAATTGATGTTGAATTCCATACTGCTCAAGGACCTCTGTGCATGCAAGATACTTTTGACCTCTATATATTCTTAATGCTTTAATTCTGCAGCCATTTTAATTTTCCACAAACGCTTTAAATGATTTGAACGCATCACAAGCTTTTAATTTCTGTTTTAGAAAATAAACCCAAGCCTTTATATTAAAATCATCAATAAAAGTAATAAAATGTCTATTAACTCTATTATATGGAAATTTCAAAGTACATACATCTAAAGGAATAATTTCCAATAGCTTCTTTGCTTGATAGGACTTCTCAACTGGAAATACATCCTTATGCTTTTTCCCATCTCACATGTCTCATATATATGGTTAGGACTATTCACAATAGGTAAGCCAGACACAAGCTCTTTTCTTGATAGTTTTTGTATAAGCCAGACACAACAAAGCATATTTTTCACAACAGCTAAGCCAAACATAAACTAATGTTCTGGAATTGTTTTCTCTCCCCTATTAAAATTATTGTCATAGCCTCTTCCTCTAAAACTTCCTCTTCCTCTACCTCTTAAATCTCCTCTTCCTTTATTATTAAAACTTCGACCTCTACCATATGCTATTTGATTAGATTTTACAACATTATTAAATTCACCTGACTTTTTAAGACTTCTTTTGTTGTCTTTTCTGTTTTCCCCAATATTTTACTAACATGAATTTCAATGCTTCCTTGCAACTCTGCTACAGTCATAGTCTTTGTATCATGTGACTTTAGTATTGTAGTCACAATATGGTCAAATTTAATAGACATGGTACGTAGAATTTTTTCTACCACCTTGTCATCTAAAATATCCTCTCCATACAGCCTCTTCTTGTTGACAAGATCAGTAACACGAGAAGAATATTGTTCAACATTTTCTGAATTAGACATTTCATACCTCCCATATTCTTTACGCAGGGATTGCAATTTGGATTTTTGAGCCCTATTTATACCTTTATAAGCCAACTTCAAGATACTTCATGCTTCTTTGGCAATTTTAGCATTAGCAGTTCTGCCAAAAACTAAATAATCCACTCTTTGGTGAATTTGGGATAACTTCCAAAGTTTTTAAAACCGGACCGGACCGTCCAAAGTTTTTAAAACCGGACCGGACCGTCCGGTCCAACCGAAAAAATTTGAACCGGTCATCTAATAACCTCTATGTATAAAAATCGGTCAGTTCAAACTTGTTTGAAAATCTTGCTAAAGACTGAAAAGTGAACTGAAGGTCAATTTGCTCACCTTTTATACTTGGTTTTTTCTTGAGTTAAGATATTGTATGTTCAATCAAATAGCATCGGAGTTATATATTTTTCAATATTTAAATAAATTCATAGTATGTATAAGTTTTTGCTTGTACAATAAATATGATAAAAATAAATTATATATTAAATAGTTATACTTTGTAGCTTGAGCATATTTATTGTTTTATATATTATAAATGAAAGTTATTTTGATCATAACTAAATATTAAAATTATTTATTTTATATTTTTATTTAAATTTGAAATAACTTCAAGTAAAACTAACAATTTTCATGTTATAATTTTCTCACTATATTTGAGAAAACTAACCATGGTGTATAATTTTCAAAATATATTTAAAAACTTTTTTTAAAATGTCTAATATATTTTTCATAATAGATAATGATTATAATAACCTTTGAAATAAATGAATATAGTATTTAAATTTTTGATAAAGGGAAGTTCTATCTTTTCAGTTTCTCCATTAAATTTTAATTATTATAATAAAAATTTAATATGTTGCAAGATTAAAATATCTAATTATAAATATATAATTATATATAGAATGACTATAATAACCTTATTGTCAGTTCATTTTTTTAAAATAAATATGATAACTTTCTTATCTATTTAAAACATTTGTGTATCATATTAAAAATGTTAATGCATGTGTTAGTTTATGATAAAATTGTAGTTCCTTTCATTGTAATGACCATATACGCAAATTTTTTATAATAAGAGATACTTTTATACTTTTAATTCATTATTTACTTATTAATAATATATATTTTTATCATAACTATTAATTTAAAATGCAGATGAGTGATGGAGATTATTCAGTGACAGTACTCCAACATTGAGAAAACTCGTTATTAGGTTACTCAGTCAAACAGCTTATGCATCATGTTGTGAACATAATTGGAGTGTTTTAGAACATATTCATACAAAGAAACGAAATCGTTTGGAACATCAAAGACTTAATGACCTTGTTTACGTTACTTATAATATGATAATAAAGAACAAGTATTTTACTATTTTATAGTTTTGATTTTATTTCAATAATTTTATTATTAATATTGATTTTTTAATTTCTCTATTATGTATTCAGATCGTTTAGTAAGAAGAGAACATATGATCCAGTTGATATTGATTGTATTGAACATACTGATTTTTGGATCGAAGAAGAAGAATCATCACCTGATCTTGATTATAATGAACTTGAAAAGACGGTTTATGAAGAAAATGCATTTGTCACAATGAATGAATTAAGAACATTTACTAATGGTCAGTTCATATCTTATTTTGATCATATTTAAGTTAAAATTACTAATTTGTAATTTATTTTAATGCATTATAAAAAGCTGAGGCAAATACTTTAGGTGAAAGCATAGTTTACGAATCTTTAAATAGCGTTGAAAAATTTAGAGCTTTTGACAATGATGAGAAACAACCTCCTTCACAGATACAATTTTGATTTTTATTGTTATTTTAATATTTATATTAGACTCATATTTATTTATTATTAATTCATTATATAATAATAGACATTAGTGTATTTTTATTTCAATAAAATATTTTATTTTTACTTATTCTTATAAGTTTTACTTCTTATTTATTATATACCAGTTTTATAGCGGTTCACTATCAGTTGAACCTCTAAACCTTAAACCTTTCTTTCAATCGATTTGATGTTCGGTCTGATTTTTAAAACATTGATAACGCCAACTAGTCCTTCCTTTAAGTATTTACATCAACTCCTTCTTGTAAGCCTGGATAAACAAAACTCCAAATATTATGAGCCTTGAGAGAAATTAAAATATCCGAATAATTATAATCAAGTTTACTATCTGATTTGGGACTTGCCACCCAGTATTATAACTATTTGATATCTCTCATTTTTAAATGAACCACTCTCTTACAAGTATAAGAACAATCTATTTTTTCTCACAAATCGCTTTAAAAACTAGAGATGGATTTTACTAGCTCTGATACCAATTTGATATCAAATGAGACAACACACTCACACACACGAGAGAGAGAGAGAGAGAGAGAGAGAGAGAGAGAGAGAGAGAGAGAGAGAGAGAGAGAGAGAG
>JAOQMR010000007.1:23686497-23700047 GCA_027563865.1 Erythroxylum pelleterianum
TGTTTAACATCTAAATTCATAAAAAACAAAATAGGTAATAAAAAAACTTCTATTTTGTCTTATTTTATTCTTTAAAAGAGTCAAGACTTTAGTTCTTTACGAGGGTTAAGAATATGAGCCTTTTTATTGTTATTTGCTACGAAAATCAAGAGCCTAAGGCCCTTATTCTTAACTCTTATAAAAAAATAAAAATACGTAAAATAGAGAGCCATCTTTTACTTTACTCGAGGCTTATAAAATATTATAAACAACTCTAAGTTTTTGATTAAGAAATTACCCCCAATTTCATATAAAACCTAAATTCTTAATTGGGAGATGTGCTTGAAGTTGATATTGATAATTATAACAATAAAAAATATATGTATTAAATAAAATGTTACGTATTTTAAAATGTCACTTATCAAGTCATAATCAAAACTAGGTGAAAGTTCAAAGTAAAATTAAGTGATTTACCTCAACAAATTTCCATTATTACTGAATCATACTTAAAAGTCTTCTATAATAAGTTGTATCATAAATCATGAATTAAACTTAATAATAGATCGGGTTGACGAGTCAAATCTAAACATTATTTTAGCTTAAGCTTGATTTCAAAATTTGTGACAAATTAAGATTGAATAATTCAAGTTTAATTTCATTAAATTTGAATAATTTGATAATATAATTGACTTAAAGGTTAAAATAATATTAATTAATTAATTAATTATTCAATTATTAAATAAAACTTTGTATAATCTTTATTCGACCTGTTCTAAAGTGTTTTCATCCTTTCATTATAATAAATAAAAAGAAATTAACTGGTTAAGAATGCTTTGAAAAAGATGGAATAGGGTCGAGGGAATAGAAAATTTGTTCCCGTCCTAAAAGCGCTTAAGTGCACCAAATCTAACATAGACATAGAGAGAATAAATTCAATAATAAAAAAAATGAATATAGGATTAATAATAAAACTTTGCAATCAATTTAAATTTAAAATTTTCTATTTAGTTAATTTTATTAACTTTTATTATTAAAACTGATTAATTTACTATAAATTAATTAATTTTTGTAAATTAAAATAAATTAGTTAATTTTTATTTAAAATATTAAAATTTTCAATAAATACGAACGATTTTCTTTTTTAATTATATTTTAAATTTTTTAATTTTGTAAAGATTTTATGATGGCATTTAAATTTTAAATCTCTTATTTTATTAATTTTATATTTGATTTTTTAAATCATTAATTAAAACAAAGATCTACTCTCTTTTGGGGTCCAGATTCTCTGACCAATATTACTCTGCCTTATTCTGTCTCATGAAATTTCAGCCATTTATTTTACGAGACCTACGCAGGCCCCATGCAGAACTCACATAAATAAATAGCTAAGATTTATTGAACACAATAAGATACCATAATATTGAACATGAGATTTGAACTCTTTGAGAAGACACTTGTTCAGATTAAGAATGAAGTTGAGAATTGTCTCTGTACTCCATTATAACTTTCTTCCGCACCTATACGTTTCAATACCCAACTTGTTCCTATATCAACATATGCAAGATTTTTTTTAAGAGTGAGAAGTATTTTAATTATTCTTAAATTCTCATATCTAATAAAAATAAAGAATAAGAATAATTTTTTATATAATCTAATATTTTAATATTTTCAATAAAAAACCATACTTCTCGCTTATATAAATAGTATATTTTTTAAATTATTAGAAGATTTAATAGTAGAAAATTTAAACTTTATTTACGTTATTGTTTATAATATATAGCTACTTTTTTATAAGTGTTATCAAATTCATGCATTAATTAGAAATAATTATTAAGAATAATATATAACAGAATTGATCTATAATTTAATATTTTAAAATTTTGAATAAGTACATATGATATTTATCTTGCGTATAAGTCACGTTTGATTTGTCTACTTTGGTCCCTCCTGTCAATTATATATAGACTTAAACGATTAAATGAGAGGTCTTCCATAAAGCAGGATAATCGAAGTCTGGGTCATTTTTACCCGTGAAGAACGCAATGCCTTACCTTACGTGTCCTTTTCGTGATGGTTCTAAGAAGTTTGCATGTATTGATCGATAGTTCAATTCCTATTTTTTAAGCTTGACTTGTGCTTGGCTTGCTCTTCGCTCGTCAATAAAAAAGCTAAGCCAAGTTAAGTTCGAAGTTCCAACCATCGTCTTAAGCTCTAGCATTTGCCTCCATTATCATCTCTTAAAACTCTTTGGAGTTGAGGGAAATGAAGGTTAGAGTCGTACACATGTTAATTTCACCAATTATGATGAATATCCACCAAAGTACATAGCCATGGAGATAACTAATATGTTAGACCATAAAAAAAAAACTCTAATACTATATAAAAAATATTTAGAAAGGCAAATACATTTCATTCATGTTGAGCATATGCATATGATACATATATAGAGTTTACAAGATCACTCTGCAAAACTGTAGAATAAGTCTGAATAATGTCTATCTAAACTATAGGATAAGTCTGAATAATGTCTTTCTAAACTGTAAAATAATTATTAATCTAAACAAACCAAATAATAATGGTTACAATATCTTTATCACATAACTTATTCAATTACTATCTTTTAATATTTACAATTACTATCTTTTAATATTTTGATAACGTGGGTCATTGTTTCATTTCAGGGATTGAGAGTAAAATGAGAACAACTCTACTTGCATTTAAAATAAAAGATGCATAAGCTCATTTGAGCTTTTAACATATTCTTGTCCTAACCATTCTTTCTCAGTTCCCTCTTGACAATATTTATATTCTTTCAGTCAAAATATGTAATTAAACATTAACTTGTATTAGTTAAGTCTAATAATTTGTATTTGCCTTTTTAAATAAATTTTAGAAACTTATGTATAATTATTCTATGTCGAGAAGAAATATGTTATGCATAAAAATATAATCCATAATTCATTACACAAATTATTTTAATTTGATATAAAATATTTCTTATTCATGTGATCTTACTTAGATTTAATTCAATTTCTCTTCAAGTCCTCTTAAAACTTTTCATAAATATTGCTTCATAAGTGAGTTCATTGAAAAATTTTCTTAATATTGGTATTAAGTATCAGTTAAATTTCTATTACGAGAATAAAAATTACACAATATAATCTAATATTGTAATTTTTTGTTTGAAGGTATAATATTATCTATATAAATTGTACTTTCTCCTAAATTACACTTATTTATATAAATTAGACATTTATTAATATTTATTGTTAATTGTGAGACGTATTTGAATAATTGCTAAATTTTTGTATCTAATAAAAATAAAGAACAAGAATAATTTTATATATAATTTAACACTTTAAAATTTTTTATTTGAATAAACATATGATGTTTTTGTCTGGGATGTAGGTCAAGTTTGGTGTCTATATAGTAAACGAAAACGAAAGCTCTTCCACAAAGCAGAATTATTCAAGTTACGTCATTTTCGTGTCCTAATCAGTTACGCTTAACTTGCTCTAGGCTCGTCAATATAAAAGCTATCCCGATGAACCTTGAAGCCAAGTTCAGTTCCAAGTTCCAACCATCTTCCTATACTAATCTTAAGTTCTAGCATTTACCCCCATAATCATAGCTTAAACCTCTTTGGAGTTCACGGAAATGAAGGTTAGAGTCGTACACACGATTTTGTCATTTTCAATTTTTCTTCAATTAGTGTATTTCTCATGGACTTAAAACACTCCTCGATCTTGTTCTGTGGGCAGAAAATAGTATTGAAGTTGCAACTCCACGGTGAAAGTGATAAGAAAAAAGTGATGAAGGCAGTCTCTAGACTTTCAGCTTCAGGTATCCAATCTTAAACTCATTTTTCTCACAAGTAAAAGGTTAAAAAGTACGATTTTGTACTTCAAATTGAGCTGTCATTCTAGTTCAAAGTATCAGAATCTGACAAGTTTGAGTGGCTCGTGAAGAGATTGAGTCAATCTCTGTGGAAATGAAGGACAACAAGTTGACGGTGGTTGGAGACATAGATCCTGTGTACGTAGCAAAAAAGTTCAAAAAGATTTGTTGCTCAGAGATTCTCTCCGTAGGACCAGCAAAAGATGATGGAAAGAAGAAAGAAGACGAGGATCTTCTTAAGGCCTACAAGAACTACTATAATTCTCAACTTGCTTATCCGTATTTTTACCCTAATTATTATGGTAGAGTTATCGACGAAAATCCAAATGCTTGTGTAATTTGCTAATTTTAATTTGGTCAACAAAAACTTTTCTACTAGAAAAAATAGCTAATAAAGCGGTCAGTTAATTGTTAATAATGTTTTAAATAGAGTTGTTACCCAAACCATAGATCTTGGGTTACTTTTACTTATGCGAAATATTGTATGCAAATTAAGATAATAAAGTTCAATTTTGTATGCAAATGTCATGTTCTTTGAATTACTGTCATGATCTAAAATAAAACTTTGGCCTGATTCATCGACGTTTTTTTCTGAAATTTTGGACTGATTTATCCACGATTTCATTATCAATTTCTTCCTTCTTGGTTATTGTTAAACAACCAACAGGACTTCTACTATATAAAGTAACCAACGCAGCATTACTCACAAATTCCTCTTCACTATCATACTTACTTTCGGAATCATTCTCACTCCAAGTACTAATATAGGATTTCCCTTTTCTCTTCTTCAAACATTCTGCTTGCAAATGTCCGAAGTCTTAACATTCATGACATTTAATTTTTCTTCACATTTCTTTTACCCTTTTAAGTTTTAGCTTGTTGTTTGAAATTATTATTTGATGAACTCCTACCATTTTACCTAAATTCGGGTTTATCATTTTTCACTTTCTTTAACCACTTACTAAAATTTCTTGTCAATAACACCATATCCTCATTTTCATCGGATTAATCTCCTATGTCATTCACAACTTTATCAATTTCAGCTTACAATGCCAACCCTTTACCTTTCTCTTGTTTATCTCTCAAAAATTTCATCTTAAAATTGGTAGGAATCCCAATTACCTTATCCAATGACAATTTATTGATATCATGAGCTTCTTCGATGATTGCAATTTTTGGTATAAATCTCAGAGGTGATGATCTCAATGTCTTCTTAACAAGTTTCAGGTTATAATACTTCTTCCAGACTTGATGTGCTTGGTTTGCTATGTCACGCAGTCTCTCATGAAAGTCTTCAATAGTTTCATTCTCATCCATCTTCAGCTCTTTAAATCTCACAACTAACATCTGAAGTTTTGAGGCTATTACAGATTTCGATCTCTCATGTATAGTTTACGAATTATCCCACACTTCTTTTGCCGATTTACAAGCTGATATCATGGAAAAGTGACCTTTATTGATGACAATAAAGATGGCATGCATGACTTAAGAATTTTCAAGTGCTCTCTCTTCTTCAGCTCTTGTCCACTCAGATGCATCTTTCAGTACTACTTCTCCCTTATCATCAGTTATCACCGGATATGTCAAGCCATGTAACACTGAGTTCCACGCTTTCGTTCCTTGTGCCTAAATGAATACTCTGATCCATGATTTCCATGAAGGATAATTAGAACCATTTAACAACAGTGGTCTAGTGATTGATGCTCCTTTTCTTGTAGCCATATTTGTGAAACACGGATCTGAACCAAAAAGACATACCAAGTTCTGATTTGGTGACTCACTCTAATATCAATTAAAAATCTGAAAGGATGTAGTTTCTTAAAAACTTAGTTTTGCCGCAGTTGTTTTGAACTGTATCTGTGGTTGCTTGATATGAAGCAACTGTATAGCAATTGTGAATTTCTATCACAAATGAAAACATAAAATTAAGTCCAAAATAAGCAAATCAATACCTAAAATTAGGTAACGTAGTTTGGCACACCCTGCCTCTGCCTGTGGGGCCCTCAACTATCTTAATCACTTTTACTAACAACAATAGTTTTATACAAGACTTCATTGAGCCGACTCACTCAACCCTTGATACTATCCCTCGTCCTCACTACCTGTAAAAGTAAATCACACCCAATAATATGACCATCTTATGCTAACCTCAATAGACATTTTCTCAATAATGTTTGATAAGAAAGATGGTAATAAAACAACTCAAGTGATTGAAATAATAAAGAACACAAACAAAGACACTTGAGAAAGGAAATAACTTCCCTAATAATGTAGCTTCATCAATGAAAGAATGAGAAGTTGTTCATAAAAATATTTGTTGTGAAGCTTCAATATTAATATTGTCACTAAAACATTCCACGCACAACAACTGAAAATCACCAACGAAACAAATGTTTCTCCATCAAAAACGTTACAAACTATGAAGCTGCAAAAGCACCATGGTTACTGGAAGTTTTTCACCTAAAAACCATTATCGTCAGCAACCCAAAAGTTTCCTCATGATAGATAGAAAATATAGCTCCCCAATATGGAAAAATCACCGAAAATCAGCTTGCAAAGATTACTCAAAACCACCAAAAAATCCAGCTGCCAAGTCACTATAATCCCATTAGTTTTTCCACAACAACAGTAACAAAATCAGTCCCAATAAGTCACGCAATCAGTAAATAAAAATCAGTTGTCCAATATAGATAATATCACCAAAGAAATAAAAAATGTTAGATAGCCATTATCTCTAAAATAGGCAGTCAAATAAGAGTCCAAAAATCACCAAATAGCTACATCTTAATGTCATTCAAGATCAATTGAGGCATTTTTCTAAGTCGAATGTGTTACTTGCTAAAGAGTCAGAGGCCATCAATGACCTAATTCGAGCCTTAGATGATCAAGAGTCCTTCTTGAAACAGGCTTCCAGGATTAAGTGGTTAAAGGAAGGGGATAGGAACACCAGACTTTTCCATAACTCACTCATTGCCAACAGAAACCGAAACAATATCAATTCTCTAGAAGTGGGTAATGGGAGACGGATAGTAGGCCATGAAGAGATAAAAGATCAGTTTGTTGAATTCTTTCAAAGTTCTATTGGTAGTAGAAAATCTCTTCAATCCTCAAAGGACTTTGTGGATCCACTTTTTACTCAAGCCTTACCTGACAATCTCTCTATCCACTTTTTACTCAAGCCTTACCTGACAATCTCTCTAACTCTCTTATAGTTGAAGTTTCAGCTCAAGAGATTAGAGAGGTGTTCAACTCTTTCAACCCAAATAAGGCTCCTGGCTCGAATGCGTTTAATGACTTTTTCTTTAAACAAACTTGGCACATTATTGGGGGGATATCACTAGGGCCATCCAAGATTTTTTCCAACATGGAAAACTTCTCAAAGAGCTTAATTCCACCTTTATTACTCTAATTCCTAAAAAAGCTCACCCCTCCATAGTGTTAAATTATAGGCCTATCTCTTCTTGTAACATGCTGTACAACGTGATAGCTAAGATCATTGCAAATAGGTTTAGAGAAATCCTTCCTCACGTTATTAGTCCAACCAAAGTGCTTTCATTATGGATCAAAGAATTGGAAATAACATCTTGTTGGCCTAAGAAATTTTCAAGAACTACCACCTTTCAAATAACTAGAAGAGATGTGCTTTTAAAACTGATCTCCAAAAAGCTTATGATTCCATTCATTGGGATTTCCTCCTCAATTCTTTAAAAGCTATAGGCCTTCCTCCTAAGTTCATAACTTGGATCCAAGAGTGCATTTCATCCCCTTCGTATTCTAGTTTGTTCAATGGATCTCCTTCCAATTTCTTCAAAGGAAAATCTGGACTGAGACAAGGAGACCCTTTATCTCCTTTGCTTTTTATTATTTGTATGGAAGTTTTTTCTAGGAGCTTGAATGCATGCATAGCTAGAAATCCTTCCTTCAAATACCACTAGCGATGTAAAACCCTTAAACTCACCCATCTTTTATTTGCTGATGACCTACTGTTGTTTTGTCATGCTGACATATGTTCAGCTCAAACTTTGCTCAATTGTCTAAAATCCTTCTCTAGATTTTCAGGAATGGATATGAATCCTTCCAAGAGTCAGTTTTTCCTTTCTCATGACATGGATCATTTGACCAACCAAATGGAGCGAATGTCTGGCTCGAGGAAAGGATCTCTTCCCATTAAGTAGTGAATGTATAAAACCAATTAAGTTGGCTTCACACAACAGCTTAAGCTATTGTGGTGAAACGGTCACTTAACATGGTATCAGAGCAGGTTGCTCTTATGTTAGTCGTTAACACCTCCGAATGATAGATTATGTCACGTGTTATACCCAAACGTGAAGGGGGGGTGTTGAAATATAAGAGTGGGAGTTTGTCCCACATTGGAAAAAGAGAGGAAAGAAGACCAACATATAAGTCTACTGGGCTACTCCACCTATCACCAATTGGTTTTAGGATGGAACCTTACTTGGACTTATATGTGGTCTAGCTTTCCTTCTCGTGTAGGCCTATAGACCCATTGTAAATTCTAACATGGTATCAGAGTCTTTATGACCAAGTGGTCATGAGTTGAAATCCTACCACCCACCTATTATTTAGCACAAGGTAGAGTGAACCTGTGTAAGTTTCAAGTCCAAAGGGCTTTCACTTGAGGGGGTGTGTTAGTGAATATATAAAACCAATTAAGTTGGCCTCACACAATAGCTTAAGCTATTGTGGTAAAAAGGCTAGGGGAGTACCATCAGTTTGGCCTTCAAGTCGAGGAATTGATTATTGGACAGTGGTTTGGTTAACACATCAGCCAGTTGGTCGGTAGTCGGAATGTACGAGATAATAAGATGTTTCTTTCAAACTTGATCTCGTACAAAGTGGAAATTGAGTTCAAGGTGCTTCGATCTAGAATGAAAAACTAGATTAGCAGCTAAGTAAGTGGCTGAGATGTTATCGCACCAGATTTTCGGTGTGGTGGGAAGAGAATGATGAAGTTCTCGAAGGAGACACTGAAGCCAATATACCTCAGAAGCTGCCGAAGCTAGTGCATGATATTTAGAATCAGTGCTAGATCGAGCTACGATTTTCTACTTCTTTGAACACCACGAGATAAGATTAGCACCATGAAAAACAACATAGGCTGAGGTACTTTTCCAATCAATTTTATCGCCACCCCAATCCGCATCAGAGAAAGCAACAAGCGAGGAAGAATGGGATGACTTTAGTACAATGCCATGATCCATTGTACCTCTCAAGTAACGGAGTATGCGCTTAACGGCTTGCCAATGATGTACCAAGGGTGAATGCATGAACTGAGCAGTCTTGTTAACAGCCATGGTTATATCGGGTCTAGTGAGAGCTAAGTATTGAAGAGTGCCAACCACTTGTCGGTACAACGTTGGATCTTCAAAGGTAGAGGACGACAAGGCTGTCAAATCGGTTTGAGGAGTAGAAGGAGTTGAAACCGGTGACGCGTCATGCATATTTACCCGCTTCAAGAGATCCAAAATATATTTGGATTGTGAAAGTTGCAGTCCATCAGAGAGCCACGTAACCTCAACTCCAAGGAAATATGAAAGGGAACCCAAATCTTTAATGGCAACAAATTTGCCAAGTTGAATAGTGATATGCTGAAGGAGACGAGATGATGAGCCTGTCAAAATTAAGTCATCAACATACACTAAGCAATAGGCAATGTCATTACCGGCCAAATAGATGAACAACGAACTATCGCTTAGCCACTGATTATGTGTCTTCGACTTGCAATTCCATTTCTTTGTCTACATGGCATGCTAGATTAGGCCATGCTTGTTCCAAGACAGTCAATAAAGTTTTAAGTTTGAATAAACTATCCGCCTCTCCTAAGCGTGATTCCTCTTTATGTGAGACCTGTTGTGTTAGCAAATCTCACAAATTGCCTTTTTCTGATTCTAGCTATGAAGCAAAAGAACCTTTGGAATTAGTTTGTTCTGATTTATGGGGAACTTCACCTATTGCCTCTGTTGATGGATATTTTTATTATGTTATCTTTTTTTATCATTATACCAAGTACACATGGATTTGTTTTCTTCATCGTAAGTCTGATGTTTTTGATTGTTTCGTCCAATTTTGAGCTATTGTTGAAAAATTCTTTGGCAAACCTATCAAATAGTTTCAATCCGATTGGGGTGGGGAATTTCAAGCCCTCGAAAGATACTTAGCCAATAATGCCATTATCCAATGCAATTCATGTTCTCATACCCCTGAACAAAATGGTTGTGCCGAACGCAAACACCGTCACATTACTAAAACTGGCCGAGCCCTTTTACACCACTCCTCTATTCCACCAAAATATTGGGATCATGCCTTTGCTACTGCCGTTTACACTGTAAACCGATTACCAACTCTGCACCTTGATCACAAATCCCCTTACCAATTAATTTTTCAACGTAACTCGGAATATAATTTTCTTCGTGTATTTGGTTGTTGTGGGAGTTTCCCTTATTACAGGTAGGTTATTGAGGAGAGAGTGTTTACCGTTATTGGACAAGATTGATGTGAGAGTTAACAAATGGACCCACAAGAACCTTTCTTATGCGGCTAGATTACAACTAGTGATTTCTGTTCTTTCTTCTTTCCAAGTGTATTGAACTTCTCACTTTATTATCCCTTCGTCTGTCCTCAAGGAAATAAAAGCTAAACTTAGGAATTTTCTATGGGTTGGAAGGGTGGATCTTCACTTTCATTCCAAAGTTAAATAGAGTGACCTTACTAGACCGAAAAAGGAAGGGGTTAGGGATCAAACATTTGCCAACCTGGAGCATTGTATTATTCGGAAAGAGGATTTGGTACCTGTTCTATGATAGAGAGGCTATGTGCGTTAAATGGGTGCACATGATCATTTTGAGAAGGAAAAATTTTTGGAATGCACAACCTACCAATAATAGTTCTTGGAGTTGGAGGAAAATCTTAAGTGTGAGGGATAACTTAAGGAATCAATTCAGATTTAGAATAGGTAATGGACAGTCCACACTCTTATGGCAAGACCCTTGGCATCCGAGAGGAATCCTGAAGAATTTCTTATCACCAAGAGAGATAAATGGATCGGGCTTTCCTATGACAGCAAAAGTTTATGATATTATCAGAAATAATGAGTGGAGGTGGCAGGATTTTCCTATGGAGATCATTGGTGATTTTGTACCCCTTCAGTACCAACGAAATAGTTCTCCGGATTATTTGGAATGGTTACCTAGCCCTTCAAAAAAGTATACCAATGGTTCAGCTTATAAACTCCTCAGACTCTCGACCCAACAAGTCTCTTGGCACAATCTAGTTTGGTTCAAAAATAATAGCCCAAGGTGTTCATTCATTCTTTGGTTAGCAGTCCTAAAAAACCTTCAAACACGGGATAAACTTCTCTTTCTATATACTCCTAACCATTGTTCCCTTTGTCTTTCAAACCTTGAATCCAATGAGCATATGTTTTTTAATTGCACTTTCTCTAATTCCGTATGGGAACATTGCCTCAACTACTTCCAAATCCCCATTCCCAACTCATCAAGCCTTCAATCTATCCTCTCTTGGTTTCACCAAACACCTCCACAAAATAACCTATTCCATATTCTATTATCCATGACTGTATACAATATTTGGTCCGAAAGGAACTCCAGAATCTTCAAGGATGTAGCCATGGAGGTGGAGAGCTTACAAACCAGGGTAATCTTCCAAGTTCTGGAGCATCTCAGCCTAAACACATTGAGAGGTAATTCGATCCATTATGCACTAACATTGTGATGCAATTTGCTTTTCAGAGGTGGTACCAGCCTTCTTAAAACATATGTTCTTCACGGATGGGCACATATTATAAGGGCATAGCAGGCTATCCAAATGCATCTCAGGTAACATGGAGCTTTGATAGGCAATGGTTTGGCACAGAGAATCATTGCCTATGGAAGCTCCTGCTGGAATGGTTGAGTCTTTAAAGACAAATTAGTGATTTAAATTGAATTCTCGATCTTCTACTAGCATTGAATGCGGTTTTGGCTCTTGTATGTATGTATATATATATGCTGAAATGTTGTGGCTTCTACTATGCTTATATCTGATTGTACACAAATGTTGGAAGGCAGGTTTTTAAAATATGATAGTCGGACTTACGAGAGGAGTTTGATGGTAGGGCAGTAGGTTTTGCACTACTTTATGTATTTTGAGTGTTAAGAGATTACCTACAGTATCTCTTGTGTTGTACATAACTTTTAATTTTTTATAAAAGTTTTTGATTTACCAAAAAAATGATGGTTTGATTTCAATTTAATCATACACTCTATAGGATTTTAAACTCAAATAACCATCATCTTTAAAGAGTTCCACGTAAGATAGAATATTCATCATAATAATATTCCTCAAATAATTAAATATGTTTAATTACAAATAATGCCCAAAATATCACAACACATATCTTAACAAATAGTGTAAACTTATTTAATCGAATTCGAACAATTCGAAATCTAATTGATTCGAGGATTAAAATAATATTATATTAATTAAATATTTTTAATTATTAAATAAAATGATATTATTTTGTTAAATTTCAAAAAGATTGGCTTAAATAAAATGATATTATTTTGTATCAAAAAGATTGGTTTAAATAAAATGTTAAAATTTAACAAAATAATATCATTTTAAATTTTAACAAAATAATATCATTTTATTTAAACCAAAAATAATATCATTTTAAATTTTAACAAAGTAATATCATTTTATTTAAACTAATCTTTTTGATGGTCATGTCTTACTTTTCAATTCGAAACCAATTCGAAATTAGATCTACCTCAAATTTAATCTAATTGAATTCCCTTATCGAACGCCACTATCTACCTCCGAAGGGGCAAATGAAACAGATGTTATTTACGTATGCTGCTTGTCCCCTTTAAAGCCTCTCCTAAAAGCCGTACTACACCAAATCTAAACTCGAGAGAATAAAACGAGGGTCTCCTCTGTCTTTGTTCTCTCACTCGAGAATGAAGACTTCTTCGGATCAAGAATGAAGTTGAGAATTGTCTCCGTACTCCACTATAGCTTTCTTTTTAACCTAGACACTACGTTTCAATATCCAACTTTTTACTATATCAAGGTCCTAAAACATAAGATGTTTAAGTGTGAGAAGTATTTATTGTTAAATTCTCATGTCGAATAAAAAATAAAGAATAAGCATAATTCTTGTATATAATGTAATAATTTAATAATTTAAATAAAAGACCCACAGTTCTCTTATATATAAATTATATTTTTTAAAATTAAAAGTTTTAGAAGATTTAATAGTAGAAAATTTAAACTTTATTTACGTTATTTAAACTTTATTTAATAGAAGATTTAATATATAACGACTCCTTTTATAAATGTTATCAAATTCATGCATTAATTAGAAATAATTATTAAGAATAATATATGTACCATAATTGATCTGTAATTTAATAATTTAAAATTTTGAATAAACATGCGATATTTGTCTCGTGTATAAGTCATGTTTGGTCTCTGTACTTTAGTCTCTCCTGTCAATTACCCCCCGTTTGGTTACTGTCCCCGTGAGTGGGGACAGTGGACAGGAACAAAAAATTCTGCCCTCTATATGTTTGGTTAACGTCTCCCTCCTTTTTGTCCCTGACTCCGGAGGACAGGGACACTGAATTTCTGTCTCTCCCAAAAAGGGAGGACGG
>JAOQMR010000007.1:23704620-23716505 GCA_027563865.1 Erythroxylum pelleterianum
AAAAAAAAGAGACTCAAGTAGCAAAATATTTGAAATTGGAGGACTTGGAAGTTGAATTCGGGGGAATCCACTTTTCATATAAAACCGCCACTAGGCTTTCATAAATTGAATTCCCGCTTGTTCTGGTCCAGAGGAGTCTAGAAGGAAAAAAGGAAAAGAAGTACCCAAACACATACCAAATTGACAAAACGGATAAGTTCCAATTCCAGAGAGAATGTCATCAAACGCGAAGGACGACGTCGATCGGTTGTTCGAATGCTTCAAGTGCGGGATCTCTCCTCCTGGTAAGTTTTTTGATTCTTAATGCACTTGTTTGGCATGGAGAAACCTGAGTAAAGTGAAAGAAAAAGAGTGATCTCGATTCCTAACATTCGTGTTTGCAAGGCGAGAAAACAGAGGGAAGGAAAGGAAAGAATGTTACAGAAGGAGAAAGGACATGAACTTTACTTCATTTCCGTTATTTTGCATCGTTTCACTTGTGATTGATGTAGTCATATCATAGTGACTTGGTGATGTAGCATTTCATTTTTAAATATTAATGATAAAACTGTTGATAGATTCTTTGTTGACTCAACTTATGTAGCTTAATATGATAGCTGAAAATTTTGCTTGATATAACTCTTTATGTGCTTGCTTCACTTGATTGCTTAATTTACTCTACATTACTAGATCTTTATACTGTTTCCGTTCTTCAATCTATGTCGAGTTATACGCGTTGTTTGATTAGCAGTTTTATGCAATTTTGGACTCGTAATTTTTGGTTAGAATCTGCTCTGAGAGAGAGAAAGAGAAGCAAAAGCAAATTAAAGCAAAGGAATGAGAAAATCAAAGTATTAGAATCTTCAAACACTCCATCTCCAGGATCAGAGAGGCAACAAATGTTGAATACAACAGATGGACCTTCTTCGTCGGAAAAAGTTCGTATCTGTGATTCTTCTTTTATAACTTATTTTCTTTATGATTTAAAACATTACTTATATTGATATGCATTCATTCAAATCAGATGTCAATTTGTAATGTAAGGTTTTATCACCTTCTATAATGAACATGCTGTCATTACCGTTACAGCTTGGTTCAACATCGAACAAAGTAAATAGAACTGGCTATGGAAGGAAGATATCTCCAGTGGTCTTCTATGGTTCTCCACACGGTGTGCCTCCAAAGAGGCCAATCAGTTTGTTGCGATTGCTGCGTGAAATACGTATCGATCTTGCGAATGAACAACGATCAAACTCAAGGTGCTTTCTGATTCTAGAACCATCTTCTTTTTTATTTCAATTGTATGAATCAGTTGCTTTTAGGAATCCTTCAACTATTTTGATCTCTATGGTACTTGGGCTCGATTATCTATGAGTTTGATTTTCTCAGGGAGGAAGTTTGGGCTACATTCCCACGACAACATGAAGCAATGAATTTTGCCAAAGAACATGAACAGTTACGTGTATTCAGTTATCAAGACCACCACAACGGTACAAGAAGGTTCCTTGTTTCTACGTACAAGGAATTCTGGAGGAGGTTTTCTCCTTTCATTTTCTTTTGTTATTATTCAATAAATTAAATTATCTTTTTAAGGTGTCTAATCGTACTAATTTTCTAAATTTCAGGTACAAAAATGTGGATTCTAAGTATCGCCATCATTATGAAGTGATTCAGGAGGTGATGAACTCTGGCTCTTCATTATCAGCAACATAGAAACTGTTACACTCATACAGGATTAGTTAATTGCACATATAAAATCCTTGAAACTACGTTTTTGTACTCGCATTGGCTACACTTTCCGAAATTTAGTTTCTCTGAGAGCAAATTTAATTAAGTTTTGACATGAGGTTCTTGACATTGTAGTGAAAAGGTAATGTACTGATTTCTTCCAGTTTGATGTGCCGTCTTCAGGGTTTACCATGCCATCTGTATTTCGATTTGGAGTTCAGTAAGAAAGTGAATGTCGGAAAAGATGGAGATGAAATGGTTGATCTCTTGATTTCAGTTGTTCTAGAAGCATTGCATGAAAAGTATTCTATATTAGGAAATCAGGATTGGGTAGTGGAACTCGATTCATCAACGGAAGGTATGACATCTATCAGATGGATATTGTCCTTGTCTAGGTTCCTTTTCTGGGTACGTGACTGAGTATCCCATTTACACTTCCCAGAATTCCCATGGTTTTCTGCACAAACATGAGATGCATCGTGGTTTTCCTTTGTTGATTTCTCACTGATTATTATCTCCCAATGTAACTGTCCAGAAAAGTTCTCACGTCACCTGATCATTCGACTGCCTAAGACTGCTTTTAAGGACAACTCACATGCAGGTGCATTTGTTTCCGAGGTACTCTTAGTGACCAAAAATGATAACTGATTTAACTGTCTTAGTCAATAAGATATTTACCATTCGGTTCTAGTTGTAATTTTTCTAGCTGATTCCTAGTTAAAAATTGGAAATGACTTGAGAATTTCCCATAATTGGTGAGGTTAGAATCTACTTCACTTGGTAGTTTATGCAATGATTTATTGCCAGATATGTTCTCGGATTTTAACTGGAAGAGATGGTAGGTTTGAGAAGTTGTTCGCAGCAAAAGATTCGAGCTCTTTGGAATCTTCAGGCCAACTTTTCATAGACAATGCCGTTTATTCTAGAAATCGTTGCTTCCGCTTAGCCCTTTCATCAAAGGCCGGAAAGACTTCTGTCCTCCTTCCTACCGGGCGCTTTAAATGTAAGAGCATGGTAAGCTACTACAGTGGCCGGCATTAAATAATTCAAGTTTTAATTGAGCCTTAATTGTAACTAATTTCCTGTTCAGTTATACATATTCTCAAGTACTTCTCCCCAATAGCTGGGATTATTTCATTAGGTTATGGTGATAAGATAAACGGTGCCACCCCAACTTGTAGTTGAATCATAGTACTTGTATAAAACAACGGAATTGATGGGTTCGTGAAACTTTAGCAAGTAATACAATCTTTTTTTCCTCATTGTGCAACACTGACAGTCCTCGTTCAAAAATAGTGTGAAGAAGACATGTTCATGGCGTCCTTGATCTGCAACATGGATACTGATTGTGAGAAGCTTCTTGTCTGCAGAATGGACTTAGATTGTGTGAGGACCCTTCAGTTTGACACGGAGGTAGGTTTTAATCTCTCCATGAGAAATCTTATGAATCATGCTTCAAAATCATTCAAAATGCTTCATCCTTTATGAATTCAAGATTAGTTGATGGTCTATTGTCAGGTCAAGATATACTGTGTTTGTATGGTCGGAAGAGGCTCGGTGTGAAATTTGATTACTTTTTCAATGGGAATATGAATGTAGGTAAATAATAATTTCAGATGCCGTACCCATGATTCATCACTTAATAGTTGCGCAAGTGATGCTTCAATAGCATACAAGATAGGGAAGTCACCATTTCCCGCGTTGGACAACTTCATAGAATCCATTGCATCCGTTGGAAGTGTATCAGGTGATTACATTTTCAATTCATCCAGAGTTTAATATGTCATTCGAGTTAAGCTGCTCTCATATATGAGAAATTAGAGTCAATTGATTAAATCTTGTTGGATTGAATTTAAATCCTATCTTGGTTCAATTGAGTTTATGTTTAAATTTGATAATCTTAACATTAACTTAAATCTTGAGTTGAACTCGAAATTAATAAATTAAATTAAGTTTAACGAGTTTAAATTGGAGCTTGAGTTTTAATATTTATGTTTAATTGAGCATGACAAAAACTTTTAACTTGACAAATTCTTTTTTTAAAATTGGGTTCAGGTTTTGGAATTAGGGTGTTAGACCTAACTTTAACTGTTTCAAACCAATCCCATTTGATTTCATTGAGGTTTTTCTGTTTTTTCTCAGTTGTACATATTCTCCTGTAGTTATTTGACTGAAAAGAGAGCAGAGTGGATAGGTTAAGACATTTCATGCAAGATGAATTGATAGTAAACAGGGGTATGATAATTTAAGAATCAAAATGAAGAAATGTAAAATTATTCCTTGGTTAAATTGAGAAAAATGATTGTACGATTCAAAAGGCAGTCCTTGGTACTATAACTTCTAACACCGCTGCAAATGATGTTTAGCTACTAGAGATCTTTCCTTTATGTAATATGTATTTCGATTTTTACTCGGCCTTTTGATGCAATATTCAGGGAAAGTTCGAAGCTGGTATTGGTTCTCGGAGTATAGCTTGATGGTCTACAGCATGTCAAAAAACAGATATTGTGAAAGAATTGGAAGAGAGCATAAGAGCAATAACGGTACAGAATCTTCCATCTTGTTCCATGGGTGTTGAAATTAGTGGTCTCAAATTTATTTACGTTAATTACGTTAATTAAAAATTTTACTTAGGGACTTAGTTTATCAATTTGTTTAAACTTCGCTATCTCCAACATTTTTTAAAATTTTCTGTCTATTAAAAACGATATTGTATTCAAATTTAAAAATTTTAATATTACTTAATTTTACGGAAAATGTATAAAAATGAATATGATTATGCGATGATTATTATTAAGAGATAATCAATAATTTTTAAAATAAAAATTAAATCCTATTATATTTAACTCATTTATATATCCGTTAGGACATGAATGCTAAATTATGTAGAAGCTAATACGTGGAAATTGATTTTTTTTTAAACCAAATCTTAGGTTGCTTTATTTATGAATTTTTCATTATTACTTTGTACAGAGAGACATGTTCATGCCCTAAAATTTTTTCCTTTTCTTGTTCAGTTATGTATGTAGTCGATCTCAGAAGTGCAGTTTTTTATCAGAAATGTTATGATCCAGATTGCCGAGGTGCTGCGTTGCTTCTCTCGTCTTTTTATGTGTCGCATTTCCTTTGATGTATAAGTCATCACTTTGAGACTGGTCTTTCTGATTGCCTCAGGTTACAGATCACCCTTGCGACCCATACCGACCAGCACGATACATGATGTTTCATTTTTGTACAACTCGGAGCAATTACGCATTATGCATGAAATGGAGTTGGCTAATGACAACCTTGACTATGAATTTGTTAAGAACGATAGTCATGCGCATGACATCCACAGCTCTAGTAAAGATACTTGGTGGCTTGAGGCCTCAAAAGTTGCTGATGCTATTGAAACCCAGCAGAAAACTTTGACATTTGACGATATGGTCAGTAAAATTTGCCTTAATTTTATATATTATTCAGCTTTTCTACGGTTTAACAATTTGGGCTTTGATTTAATTTTGAGTTCATCCTTAAACTTGACAATTTTCTTTTGAATTTGAACACATAGAAAGCCAAAATTAACGGGTTATTCTAAATTTCATTAGAAAAAGGTCAGGCCTTAGGATGCTTAGCCATACCCAGCACTTTTTCGCCAAATCCTAATTTAGTTCACCTCATTACCATATCCCACGTCAAAAACCCGAAAACTGAAAGGCTATGTAACCTCACATATATTTCTTTACATCTCTTTTCTTGCTTAAACAGAAGAAGGATGTGTTTAGTTAAATGGATATTATAGTGCACATTTCATTGTAACTGATGTAGCTTCATGACCTTAAAAAAAAATTTTGGCATGCTGTATTGGACATCGATTAGTCAGTGACAATTCCTTTTAGCAGAATATTAACGACGAAGATGACTGGTGGAATGCTGTTGAAATGACTACATGCCAGACTGAACTGATGCAGTCCAACTAAAGTTTATTGACTAAGGGACTTTAGAATTCCAGCTTCTTCAGACTGAACTGATGCAGTCCAACTAAAGTTTATTGACTAAGGGACTTTCGAATTCCAGCTTTCTTCTCCGTCTCCCTTCGGTCAGATTCAAAATCTATTAATTTCGTTGATAAACGTCCAATATTTTCAGTTTGCGGTCGAAGACATGCTGGACCTTGAACCGATGAAGATAGCCAGTGCCAATGGACCTATTTACTCTCACGAAAGTTGCAGTCGCACGGTGAGTTCTTCCCAAATTTGTGTTTAGCTTCTAGAATCCACGGCCTTGTATAGAAAATAAGAGGGGATCAGATCTTCTGTTCCTCTATCTCATGTCATCCCGTGCCTAACTTATCTTTGTCATTCATTATAATAAATTAGATAGGTAGGATTATTTGGGCACAGAAGACACAACGTTGAGTTAACAATCTCCCTCTTACGAGAGTCGATAGTCGGTGCAATCACGTCTCATTTACTTAATAGGATCAATAGATTTGATAGTTTTCTCTGTAGTTAGTTAATACATCTCATTTATTTAATAGGGTCAATAGATTTGATAGTTGTCCCTACAGTTAGTGAAGTCACCGTGGCGTTTCATCATCTACTGGGGAGATAGACCTGAGGTAAAGCTAATCCATATAAAAATTGAAAGGTCTAGACATTTCAATTAGTTGCACCAGGCCGACCTAAGTTGCAAAATACACCGAAATAAGGACCCTTCATGATCTTAACAAAATTGTAGAGTAACACATTACTAAGATTCGGATTTTGTTTTCGATTTTCTTATCTAAGTTCTCACAATTTTCGAAATAAAGAAATAGCATATAAAATTTTAAACAGCATACATAGCCACAGTTTTTTTAAAATGTTTAATATAATGATGTTGAAAATATTTATAATACAAAATTAATTTTCAATAAACAATCATAATTTATTATATATAAAAATATTTTTCTACATACAATTTAATTATAGTAGTCAACATAGTCGATAGTCAATTAGATTGATTACTTATATTATTGTTAATTGGAAGCAATAATGTTTGATTATACATACAATTTACTTAATTATAATAGTCAAAATAGTAGATAGTCAATTTGCTCATTTGGAACTTGTATATAAACTTGTTCGAGTTAGTGAAGTTGTTTTAGATTTAACAACTGGTGAAATGGGTTTAGGCCATATGTAAATACTTTTGAGTTTAATAAACTTTCAACCTAACTAATTCGTTTGATTTATAATTAAAGGGAATATGTTTGTCATTTAAGATATTTAAAAAGTAATGGTTAAAAATAAAACAAGCAGTTTTTTTCTATATGAGTTCAAGATGAATAGCGGCTTTTCTGATTAACAATTACAAAATTTCGTGCACCTTTTTCATATTGTATTCGTAGAATCATTTTTATTAAGGGATCACTTAACATTGCTTGTTATTTATATTGTAGTTTTTATTTTAATTGTCTTAAATTTGGTCCTTGTTTCTTTACGAAATATGTTCAGAACAAAAATTTTATTGTTAAATATGTGTTTTTTGAAAAAGGTAAAATAATACTTTAAGTTTTTACTAAAAGCTTAAACATTAATTTTGTGCTATTATTATTATTTTAATATGTTTTAAGGAATCTATAATTTACATTCAGACAAAACAAAAATAAAAAATTGATTTTAAATAATATCTGATTATTAAATAAGATATATAAAGTTATTTTTCATTTTTTGAGATAGTTATATTACAAAAAACAAAATTTGAAATTTTGAGATGTTACATAGAATTTTATTTTAGCACATTAATGGTTACATTTTTTTTAATTAATTTGAACTTTTTTGATACATCAGCCAAATAATTTTTCAATTTGTAAAATGTTAAAAAACATTGCTTAAAAATTATTTAAATTTGCATTAGCAATAAAAGATTGGCTAATGCAATAAAAGAAAATATGATAACAATAAAAATAGTTAAAATTAAATAAAAAATTGATAATAAGTTAGGTTATGAAAAGTACAAATTATAAAATCAAGAAAAATTTGAAAACATAAATTTAATTATATACACTTCTTTATTAGAAATATAAGTAAATAGGTAGAATTAAGAAATAAAAACGTTTGAAAATTAGCATTAATGGAACTTATTAACATCCAAATTCGTATGTTTTGGACATTTATATTGTTTAAAAGTAATGGCAAAATAAAAGATGCAATTTTTTAGTTAGGAGTTCTCTTGAGGAAACTTTATATGATTTCAAATTAAAGTTATTTTTGAGTAATAATTACAAAATTTCATATGCTTTTTTATATTGCATTTACAGAATCTTTTTTATTGAGGGATGTTTGTTATAGTTTTTAATTTAAATTCTTAATTTTGGTCTTTATTTGTACTTGCTTGAAGAAATAATCTGTCAAGTGGAATGAAATTGTTACTTTTAATATAAACACTTAAAAATTTGTATTAAAAACTTGTTGAATTAATATTTGAATATTAATTAAAATAATTTATAATATTTCCAGTATTACGTTAGTTATATGTTTTTTATATTGAAAAGGAATTACAGTAACATTATAGTATTATATTATTTTAGCTTTTATTTAAATTCCTATATTGTAGTTGAATAAATTGAAATAAAATTTAGTTTATTGGTTAATTGAAAATAAGAAATTTTGGAGTTTATTTTTATAGATTTGGATTTCTATTTTCAATACTATTTTTAAAATATAATTATTTAAAATAAACTAAGAGTTTTAGAATCCTAGAAGTGCAATAAAATTTTTATTGTTTAGTAAATACCTATAAGATTGAATTATATTGTCGAATAAAAATTTGATAAGTTGATTATAAAACAAAATTAGGTTTCAAAAATTATATTTTATGAGTTTTTTAAGATTGAATAAGTCAAAAGCAAAAGTTGAAAATAGAAAGGTTAAGTAAATATATTTTATATAATATTAATTAATAATTACTAGTAAAAATTTTATTACATTTTATTCAAATAAATAATTTAATAAGTATATTTTATTTATAAATATTTATTTATTTTAATTACTAAAACTAATTTTAAATTAAAATTTTTATTTGCAAAATTAAAATGCTATCAATAATTTAGTTATATTAATTGCTCTTATTACTAATTATTATTAAATAGTTAAATAATATATTTAATCGATGATATATCATAATAAAAAAATGAAAACAAAAATTAATTTTTATAATTTTTATAAAATTTTTAAAAATTTTAGGAACATGGAAGCATTGTAGCTTACCCTAATTGCCAAATTGTCCTATCTTAAAAAGTTAAAACTAATTTTAAAAAAAGGCTTTTCTTGAAAAAGGAACTAAAGTTCTAAGGCTTAACTTTACCCTAAAATTTTCAATATCTCTACACAAATATTCATTCTCACAATTATTCTTAATCCAATATTTTTAAACCTTTAAGAAAAATGTTTTCAAAAGCTAGAGTACAATTCTTATCAACATGATAACAAATTATAATATCTCAATTTTATTACTCTGAAGACAATTTTCATGTTTAAAAAGAGCAGTCCATGGTTAATTTAGTATTAAAAATACTTTTTACTAATCTGAAAATTACTCAAAATGAATATTACTAAATCCATAAATTAAAGGTCTGTTTAGTTATAATTTTGTTTTTCTGTTGTAATTTTCAATTTTTGTTTTTGTTTTATGTTTGGTTATTAACATAGTTATATTTTTATCACTAATAATAATTACATATTAGATCAAACTTAAAGATAAATTATTTGTAATTAAATAAATTTATTTAATTTCTTATATAATATTTATTAACAAATTATTAATAAAATTATGATATTTTAATAAAATAAATAATTTATAAATTAATATTTATTTGAAATATATTTTAATTATTAAATCAAATTTTATTTGAATATTTATATATTTTAAATTTAATTATATAGAATTTAATTATAAAAATTAAATTAAATTAAATTATTCATAATTTTTATTAATAATTAATTTTAACTTATTAAATATATAATGTTGAATTAAATTATTCATAATTTTTATTATAATTAAATAATTAAATAATATATATTTAAATGATAATAAATCAAATACAAAAACTACTTTCATATTTTTCATAATTTTTGAAAAACCGGAAAAAAATAAAACTAAAATCAGAAACTAAAAATTCAAACGAGCAAAAAAATTTATTGAATTTAAAAACAAAAACAGAAAACTAAAAATAAAAATGGAAACAAACACTACCTAAATTAAATTAATTTACTTTTATAACAATAATTACTTCTTTCTTAATTAAAATAAAATTGTTTACTTTTACAAATAGTCGACCATTTTCTTAAATTTGATTACCTATCAAAAGTCAAAACTAATCACTTAACATTATAAAATGATTATCCTAAATATGAAGCCCAACCCAAATCCACCAATTTGTGAGTTTAAATGAGCTCACGTCAGATCGGATTAAAAAGAATTGTTTGGTGGAAACTCGTCTATTTTCAACTATGTTCAAGTCTATTTCAAATCCAATCCAAGACAAAACTTCGCTTCATGTTTACCTTACGAGTCATGAACTCTTCTAGCATGAATTGCTCACAAACGAAACATACACGCAGTCAGTCATCGCTGAACTTAAATTCTACCATGTAAATCTTCTGATTTGGGCTCAATGAAATCAAGGACCCAATAACGTCAGCAACCCAATGTCTAACCTAAAATAAAATTTAAGGTTACGTACATCCTTTTTCTTAGTTTTAATAATTAAAATAAATATTGATTTATTAATAATTTTTACATATTAAATTACTTATTTGAATAGAATGTAATAATTTTTTTACTAATAATTATTATAAAATATATTTACTTAATTAATTCATAAAATTAATCTTTAAAATTTTATTTTATATCTTGCTAATCTGTATTTATTCATAAATAATATGTGATATTTTAAATAAAAATAAATAAAATAAAATATAAGAACAAAATATTATGTAATCGTTTTCAAAATATAAGGCTTAAAATAAAAAATATGGAATTATAATTTTTAAAAGAGAAAATAAAAATAGTCAACGTATTAATCGTAAATTTAAATTTAATATGAAAAGAATTTGATAATCATGTGATTATTATTATAATTTATGTAACCTAAATGTGATCATTATTATGATTAATATAAACTAAATTAGAACGAATAATTACTAATGAATATCGAAAGCTATCAGCTGACTTCTTTTAATATCATTTCACGACAAAGACCAACTAACATCCAGAAAGTCTTGGTCTCCTCCCGGTAACTTCGACGATTTTGCTTCGCTTCTCTACCGCAACTTTCATAACCTAATGGATTCTGTATCGAAACTGGCTGCCAGTAACGACACCACCACCGTCTCCTCCGCCACATCTCCTATCTTCATCACCACTGAAACTATACACACCATCCTCTCACACCGAATCCTAATCCAGCACTTTCACAATTTTCTACCCTCTCTCTCTCCAACACTCCACACACCTCTCCGCCAAAGTCATGCCGTTTCGCCATCTTCCTCACTTCTCCTAATGCCTTCTTGGTCCGCTTCCCCTTCCCTACCTTATATAGGTGTAAAACTTGTCACTTACTTCCCTCAAAACACATCGCTAAACCTACCCGGAATTCATGGAAGCTACGTGCTTTTTAGTTCAACAAATGGTCAAACTCTAGCTTCTATGGATGGCACTATATTAACTCTTTACAGAACCGCTAGTGTCTCTGGGTTAGCATCAAAGATATTGGCTAGGGAAGATAGCGAGGTCCTAGTGATGGTTGGTGCTGGAGCTTTGGCACCTCATCTCATCAAAGCCCATATTTCAGCAAGGCCAAGTTTGCGAAAGGTAATAATTTGGAACCGGACGATGAAGAAAGCAAAGGAATTAGTGGAAAAACTGAGGAAAGAAGAAGATATCGGGAGTGAAGGGGTTTGTTTTGAGAGTAACGAGAATTTGGATGAAATCGTGGGATTGGGTGATATTGTAAGTTGTGCAACTAATGCTACGGTGCCTCTGGTTATGGGTGAAAAGCTGAAGCCGGGAGCACATCTGGATTTGGTGGGATCGTTTAAGGAGACAATGAAGGAATGTGATGATGAGGCTGTAAGAAGAGGCAGAGTGTTTGTGGACAATGAGGCGGCACTAGAGGAGGCAGGGGAGATAGTGGGTGCTTTTAAGAGAGGAGT
>JAOQMR010000007.1:23716605-23735332 GCA_027563865.1 Erythroxylum pelleterianum
GTAATGTTGGATATCTTGTGGGATTGATCAAAGGTGAGCAAGTTGGGAGAGTGAGTTCTGAAGAAATAACGGTGTTTAAGAGTGTTGGCTCTGCGGTTGTGGATATGCTCACGGCACAGTTGGTCTATGAGACTTGCGTGAAGAATAACAAATTGTAAGATGAATAATAGGAATAAATTTAGAGTTTATGAGTTTTGCACTTTTCTTCTATTACTTACTATTGTTATCACCCAACTTATTATGATATATTTTGTTAGTCTTTCATCTATATTTTTAACTTCAAATGACATAATATTAAACCGTCTAATATTACAATTTTGAAGTATAAATGAACAAAAAATGAAAATATTTACATAATAATTAAATAATACTTGAATGATAATTTTTTAAAAAAAGAATTAAGATCAAAAAAGGTTAAATCATAGAGATGTAATATAATTAATCCTAAATAATAATCAGCTAATATCTTCTATATAGTTTTGGCAATTGTTGGTGGTGATTCTTAGTAATTTCCCTCTGGAACTAAAATTGCGTACCTTTAGATGTTGGTTGCGAGCTGGGTCTGCTTTCTTTCTTAATTTGATGGGGCAACGTTCTATCTTCCTTGGGCACTTTATCCTGTTGGAGTTCCACAGATGCTCGGTAATTTATGAGTTGTATGGAAAAAAACAATACTTTTAACTTGTCACAGGGCTTACCTTGCACAAATTGCTTTCACCTGGATTTGATTAAGAGATTAAATAAAATAATTAGCCATAGAGAAAGAATTTGGCTGAGAAGGAACTGATTGTAACTACCGTTACTAAATTTTGAACAAATACATATGACAAACCGCATGGAGCTTTTCATGCCTCCGCATCCGTTTCCGGACACTAGTGGTTGTGCAACACACCGGTACAAATTAAATTGCAGATATAATTTGATAATGTTATAGCTCATTTTGATGAGCTTGTTTCCTTTTTGGCATCCTTTGGTGGATCGTCGGGAATAACAAATCGTTAAGTAGCCTCCTCGCGTCGTGTTCTGATGTGGCCTGTGTATACGGTTGAACAAAGTCTAATAATCAGTAATTTCAGTTCTTATTCAAGTAACTCTAAAAGCTATGGTAAATACTACGAAAAGATTCAAGAAAGGGAATCATATTGGTCTAGCCGAAACAATAATTGAAGACGCAGTTTTTACTGAAATTTCCCGAGCACTAATGGTACAGCCAGTGTTACGTGTATCATACCAAACGAAAATGGCACAGAACTCTAGACCACAACTTTTTGAGCACAAAACTCTAGACCACATCTTAAAAGATAGGTCATAGTGATTAATTACCCACTTTTTTTTTTTCTGGAAACAAATAGATACAGATGGGGAAGGAACAATTGACGTACCCGCGAGTTGAACGAGTTGAATGAAAATCGCAATGTTTGAATCTGCGTTCCTGAACAAACCCGCAAATCAAAACCAAGGGAATCTATGGCAATAACCGCAGCCTCCTACAATAAATGGGAGAGTTAAAAAGATGACCAATGAAACTACTTGAAAAGCAGGGATAGATCTAAATCATACCAAGTTTCTTCTATACATTTATATGAAAAAGAACCCAATAAAAGCAATAAGAATTCTGGTAATAATACAAAGGGAAAACATCATATGCTTTTCGTGTTTGGATAATATATGTCGTGCTGAAATATGAACCAAATATTGACTTATGAAAGGGCTCTGAAAGCTTAAATTGATATGCAGCTTTTAGCTTAAACCTACTGAAGATTGGTTACATATGGTTTTAACACATTATGAACTTAATGTATGTAAATAAGTTCGTAGAGATGGTTTGATGCAGTAATAAATGATTTTAAATTCCCAAAATGTTGATTTTACCTCAACTTGAATCCCCTTAAGTCTCCAACATAGAGATTTCAAGGCCTGAGTCACCTCATCTCCACCAGTTTTTAGATGAGACATGATTTTGGATGCTGAAAGTGCAACAATATCAGGTTGAGCTCTTCTAAAGTCTTCCACTTCAACTGTAGTCTGCAAAGTAAAGCAAAGTTTATAGTTACTTAAAGAATGCACATCTTGTAAATAAAGTTCAAGAGCATGTTTCAGCTTCAATAATGTTTGACCGCAACCGCCTAATTATAGAAGTTGGTTATTCCCATACGAAACATCATATCATGTGAAGAGAAAAGATGGTGATAAAAACATCATGCTTCTTAGTACATGATAAACTCAAATCAGAAATGAGATACTTCAAATCAGCTACTTTATGTTTGCAACATATAGGTAAGAGTAAACGTAAATAAGAAGTAAAGTCTTTTCCTATATACACTAATTCACAACAAAAAGCTGGCAAGCAAAGACAAGAAAGGACTTTCGTGAGCATACATCCTGTCCATGAGCTGAAATCAATTGAATTTTTATGGTCTCTAGTTTGTAAAGTGAAATCCTCTTTCTTGGGACCTGATCCATCCCTGGTTCTTGGGGCCCAACTGAACCATTTTCAGATGTTAACTCTTGTTTGTGGCCATTGATGGCACCAACATCATTTAATCCACCTTCATTTTTTCCAGCATCACCATGGTTTGGCTGGTTAAAAAAAGACCTATGCTTCCGGATCTCACTTTGTTCTTCAATTAAGGCAGGTCTTATGAGGCCCTGGATAGCTAAACCCGCTGGAGGCTGCTCCATCCAATCTATAGGATCATCTGACGCAACCTGTTCAACAATAAACACAACATAAATATAACACAAAAAGAGTAACTTACCCAAGGATATTAGCAGCATCAAACAATGTCCTCCTTGACATATACAAGAAGAGAAACAGAACTGGTAAGAAATCTACTGGTCATGATGACACGATTAGAGCAAATGAGAGACAAAGAAGAAATTTCAGGAGGATGAGTAAAAACATCCTCTTCTAGAAAATCCTCAAATTTGAAATTTTGTTCGTCTTTAATCCTACTAACCTAAAAAGTAAGATTCAAAGCTTCGTTTGAAGACAAGCACTGCTCCGTTTTATCACTAGAATGCAAACTAAATCAATCACATTCTCTATTGAATCATACCATAAAATATCAACAATTACCTCAGCAAGTTTTTTGGCAAAATACATAGGATGAGATGCACGCATGGTCTCCAACTTTGCCCAGTCTCCCAATACCTCATTAGTATCATCCTCATCTTCATCTTCAACAACAGCTACCAAGTCCTTCAAGCAAGAAAAAGAATCCTAAACAGAAAGCATCCAGGAAAATAACAAAGTGCTATAAGGCAGACCTTTGGAAAAGATTTGACAGGAAGAGATATGCACCTCATCATAATCGTCTTCATCATCTTCATCCTCATTTTCATCATCTTCAACATCGCTATCATCATCTTCAATCTCAAAATCAATTTCTGAATCATCTATTGCTTCCATCACACTTAGCATTTCCATGGCATCAAAGCCTACAATAGCTTGCTGACAGTGAAAGAACCACAGAAACAGAGTAAGAAAGAGAAGCAATAACCACGAGAATGCATAAAACTCAGGGAATGAGAAATGATCATAGTGCTTAAGGTAACTATATATAAATGTTATTTTATCTTTTCCACCCAAAAATGATCATTATTGACTTCCACTGTCTCTCAAAAGTCCAAAGCACCAATATCATTGATTGTATGCCTACTTCTGAAAACGAAAAATAGTAAAACATAGGCTGTTGTGAGAAGAGATCTCCATACCACAAAGTTATTTTCAGGCGTAAGGCTCTGCAACATGTCTTCATCATTCTTAACTTGAAAGTATATATCTGCAGCAGATCCAATCCAAGCACATCAACATTTTATTTTTGTAAATAAAGGATTACTATACCAGATGTAAAAAAAAACTTAATGAGACAGTTATGAAATTCAAATACTAACTTCCGTGTTCATCAGTCACATAAGGCAAATCTGGCCATACAATATTCTCATGAACATCATCTTCGATCAAGCCAGTGAACATTAGTGTTGCTTTGTTATTCACCTGCACAGACATCACTACAGCCACCATTAGGTATGCAAACTGACACAAACTCAAGCTCGATTATCCTATTGACAGTTCTAAATGTTAACATAATCAACCAAGGCCATTGATGACAAACCTATAGAAAACATGTATAGTTCTGAACCGTAACTACATAACGCATTTTCCACTTGAATACTAACAAGTAACTATATGATACCTCCACAATTGTTCTAGCAGTTTCCTCAGCTGCAAGTGAAGTCTCGCCATTGTTTTCTGATGTCGACTTAGAGATCTCCTCAAACGGATGATATTGAAGTCCGCCTTTTGGTTTCGAAGGATCCGAGGCTGAGCCCAAGTGCTCTGCAGATGCTCGAATATTCTTCAAAAGACTACTCCGCTTTAAGAACAAACTATCGCTACATCTCCTAGACTTCTTCCTGTTCAAAATCGACAAGTACCCATCGTTAACCTGTTTCAACTATTAATCGCTTGAATGCAGGAAAACGCGAGGAAACTTATAATCGATCGCATGCTAAATTTACTAGAATGCAGGAAAGTGAGATAAAACGAGAGAACAATGGAAATCGTTCGCGCGTTACTTGTTATATATAGGTAAAGAAATATCTAGAACTAAACATTTTGAAACTATTAACCGCTAGAGTGCAGGAAAATGAGAGAAAACGAAAGAAAACATATAATCAATACTAGTATAGAACTAAGAATTCGTAGTTATGGTACAGAAGTATCTAGATTCTAGCAAATAAGAAAATGCAAAGCAAATCCATACCAAGGCACGTCGAAGCCGCCGGGATAGAAAAACCGGCGAGTGGTGAAGGGAACGACGGTAGCCTCCTCCAAGCTATGACGACAATCTAGTGACAAATAATAAGCAAACCTCATTCTCTGTTTGGTTGCAGGGAAAATGCGTGAAACTTCAAATTGAAGTTTATGAGAATGAAAATAGTCTGCCTCTTCATATATATATGCAGAAATTCAAATTGAGGGAGGGAGTTTACAGGGTATGACGCTGGAGGACCAGAAATTTCCACCGGTTGAGAATCGGACGGCTGAGGCAGATTCAATCATCATCATCGTTTTCTTTTTCCCTCCTTTTCTTCACTTGGAAAGATCTGTGTGATGCGGAGCCACTCTACCTCAGCACACCTTCTGCTTTGCTTTGATGACTGGATGAGGTCCGAAAAGGATACTCTACGTCCATATCTATTATCATTCGCTACGATAGGATGAACATCAGAGCTTTCATTGCAAAACGCGACGTTTGGTTTTAGTTGCTTTGCCGTTTTCCTCGCTGACTTAAACGCACCGGTTCGATGCGGATAAATGAAGACGTAACAATAATCCCTGTAGAAAGATGGCCTGTCGGGACTAAGAAAAAATATCTACGGTGATAATTTATTAGATTAGTTGCTTTGTTCAGCTTCTAAACATTCACTATCTGTTTGGTTGTTCAGAAAATTCAAACCGTATACTCCTCAACTTGTTCAATGTGTGGTTTTCTCTGGGATCTTTCAAGATGCTGTCTCTGAGATATTCTCCGCCATTCATTCCCAGTAGATTCGAATCTATAAGTTTCTCAAAGCGTAACGGAAGCAGTTTCTTGGTAAGCATTTTAGCTAATGAAGTTTATAATCTAAGGTTCTAAAACTGTGTCTGCTTCTCTCTCCTGCTTTGCTTAACCTTCAGCAGATAATTTTTGCAGGTACGTGCACAACAGAGTCCTCGCCCGAGGCATCCTCGTGTGTGGAAATCGAGATATAGGATTGGGACCATCTCCAAGTCAGCAAAGCTTGTCGATTGTGTAAAGAGTCTCCTTTTCTATATTCGAAGTCTTTAAATGTTGGTTTAGATAGGAGGATTGGATTTTCAATGTTTTTCTTTGTGTTTTTGGGGTGATAACCTTATGATTCTTGTGATTATGTAGGTAAAGGGGTTGTCAAATGTAAAAGAGGAAGTGTACGGAGCTCTTGATTCATTCATTGCTTGGGAACTGAAATTCCCTTTAGTTACTGTGAAGAAAGCACTTAGGAAGCTTGCGAATGAAGAGGAATGGAAGAGGGTCATTCAGGTATAGGGGCTCCCGCTCCCAAATTGCTCTTTTTCTCTTGCATGATTTTAAATTGCAGTTGCGGTCCGGACCATTATTGCGATTTGTCGTAATTGCGACCGTACTTCATGCAGTTACGACCATTATTACGATTTGTTGTATTGCACCTGCACTTCCTGCAGTTACGCTCACATCGTCTGCAATTGTTGCAATCTTTCAATCCGTAATTTAAAACCTTGTTTCCCAGTAATTCTCTTTTAACTCTTAGGACATTTGGGATTGCAGGTAACAAAATGGATGTTGAGCAAAGGTCAGGGAAGAACAATGGGAACGTATTTCACCTTACTGAATGCTTTAGCGGAGGACGGAAGGCTTGATGAAGCTGAAGAGCTTTGGAGCAAGTTATTTAGACAGAACATGGAAAGTATGCCTAAGAAGTTTTTTGACAAGATGGTGTCCATTTATTACAAAAGGGAAATGTATGACCAGATGTTTGAGGTATTGAACAACACACTTCTCAAACTTTGTTGTTTCATCTGATGCTGTCATCTTAACGTGAGTGAAAGTTGATTGTGAAGAACCTCCTTTCGTTATTTTACTTTGCCAATATGCTACATGCACTTCTTGTCCTTTTTCTATATGAAGCATTAAGCCTCTAGTTCTCCAACATGATATAGGTGTTACAATCAAAATTATGAACATATTTTGGTATAATGATCCGATACGGTACAACTCATTGTTGTGCCGAATCATGAGATAACAACAGTTACAATTTGTGGAATTGTTGTTGAAGCACATTTGATGAATTTCAGCTCGGTCCAGATCTTATGAGTGCTTGTTCATGTATTATGAATACTATAATTGCCATTGCAATGTTACTGATTTTAATAATGCAGACTCTAAGATCTTCACTTCCATTTTGAAATTGCTTCTTGTTGCATTGAGCTGATAGAAGCTACATTAGGCCTGTGCCACTGTACCTGACTTAATGATTGCTCTTGAAGATATTTGGTGATATGGAGGAGCTTGGTATCCGACCAAATGCTACAATTGTTAACATGATGGGAAATGTCTTCCAGAAGCTGGGTATGTTGGACAAGAATGAGAAACTGTGGAGGAAATATCCGCCTCCCCGATGGGAATATCGTTATATCAGGGGGAAACGCATCAGAGTTCGAGCAAAGCGGCGAAATGAATTGAACCGGGATCATTCCACAGTTGATCATTTGAATGAATCGAAGAATGAAGGAAATCTGGAAAAGCGTCACAATGTATCTGACACCTCTTATGAAGATATATGTGGGGATGAAATGCCTCATGCTTTGAGCAAGCTGGATGAGGAGAACATATCCTAAGTGAAGCTAATGTTGTTGCTCTAACATGATTATTAGATTCATTAGAGGCTTATAATACCATACTTGGAGGAAAAAGGATAGGAACGTTGATTTACTTCATTCTTCAAAAAAGGAATTAAATACATTTATTTTTTATTTTTTGACAGAAAAACTAATAGAAAGAACATGTTTCCTCATTAAGTAAAGTATAAAGATCTTTCCAAAAAAATATTAAACTATAAAAAAATTCATGAACGAGTAGATATTGATACGAATGTGACATGTGAGACCTAAATTCAAAATATGCTTGAATCAATGCATATGTTAGTCAACTCTATTTCTTTAATCAAATCAAATCTATAATAAGTACACTAAATGATAATCATATGGCTATTTTTCTAGCATATCCCCTGTCTACCATCAGGTGGCCATAGTTTTCATAGTTCTCACGGGATATCGGATCAGTAAGGAGCTTGATAAGCCTTTGCTATGGACTCCACGAAATACTTGTGAGCCTGTGGAAAATTCAAAGTCAAAGGCATCGTTCATAAGGATTTTCTTCAAACACGTTAAAAAAAAGAAAGAAAAATAATGAAGTATAGCTACATAAATATTACGACTTAATTAAAATTATTGATATGCTAATTTAATTCTTAATTTTGATTCAAATTAATTAAATTTAATTCAAACTAATAATTTAAAAAAATAAGTTGAATTATCATGTTAACATACATTTGGTTTTCATGTTATGTTTAGTTTACTGTATTAGTTTTAATAATAATTAATTAACTAATTTTTTTAAAATTAAAAAAAATTATTTTAAAAACATAAAAGAATTGGTAGTGAAAAAAAGGTTCTCAATTTTTTTCATGTAAAGTTAAATAAGTCTTTTTTTATTTTATTTATTAAAATATAATTATTTAGGTTGGGCATTCTCTTATTTTTATTAAATTATTAATTATAGACATCCTTTATATTTATATTTTTAAGAAATTTTAAATTTTATCAATTTATTTAATTGAATTATAACTATTAAATTAATAAAAAATTTTGTATATTTCAACGTAATTATTAAAACTTATAATACAATTAACTTATTAAATATGTTAAAATAATAAATTTTATGTAATAATAATAAATATTTATTCATATCATAGAGATATTGCTAAATTATATTATATTAAAAATTATTTTGATAAGTTTAATAATAATAAAGTATATATACGGATTCTTGCTAAAAATAATTTGGAGACACTAGATGACTTAGAAAAAAATCTAGCGAACTAAATATAGTATCTTATATTATAACCATGTAAATAAATAAAGAATTAAATATAAAAAGACGTGACAATCTAGTTTCCCTCAGATATAGTCTAGCTTCGTTTCGCTCCGGTGGACCAATTGTCATGACTCCGCCACCGGAACCACCGCGACATCGCCAACCGAACCACCAACCATTCAACTTCTTCCACTCCGTCGCCACCTCTCTCTTCTCCACTCCCAAGACTTCAACTTCTTCGTCGACCCAAGCTTCTCCTTCCAAAATATGCATCCCATTTCAATTCGCCGACACACCTTATCCCCTCGTCCTATCAACCTTGTCCCGCTTCGAGTCAGCTCAGCCCGACTCGGTATCGTCGAATTCGGCGGCTGTGAAGGGTCTGTCTTCCACCGAGTCCAACTCGGGTTTCCCATCAACGGTCAAGATTGCGGGGCTCAATTCCAGCGACAAGAGCGGTGGGCCAGCTTTTGTTGGGCAGGTTTTTAGTATGTGCGACCTCTCGGGGACTGGTCTCATGGCTGTCTCTACCCACTTTGATGTTCCCTTTATTTCCAAAAGGTAAGAGCTTGTATGTTTTTCCTTCTCTTTGGAAGTTTTGTTTAGCTTAAAAACATGAGTGGTCTATGGTTTTATGCATTTACTAGTGCTTTTCCTGTGTGTAGAACACCTGAGTGGCTCAAGAAGATGTTTGCGGCAATCACTAAGAGCGAGAGAAATGGGCCTGTGTTCCGTTTTTTCATGGATTTAGGCGATGCAGGTGTGTTTCCATTGTTGCCTGGTGTTTCCTTGTTATAAAGAACTTGTCTTCTGATCTTAGTATATGAATTTAGTTACATATGTTAAGCGGCTGAACATTCCAAGTGGCGTGGTGGGTGCTTGTCGTCTTGACTTGGCGTATGAGCATTTCAAGGTATGGTTTTCTTGATTATATAGGTACTCTTTACATTTGGAGATAGAGTGGATGGATTCTAAACTTTTCTGTTTTGCAGGAAAAACCTCATCTTTTTCAGTTTGTTCCTAACGAGAAGCAGGTACTAGATATGATCAGCTTATGCAATTGTTAGACAAATTCTTAAAGTTACTAATCCTTATATCCGTTTGCTTTTCTTCCATCTCGATGTGCTTGCAGGTCAAGGCAGCTAACCAACTTCTCAAAACAATCCCAATGAATGGTGGAAGGAAGAGGGTTGATGGTGTCCCTGTTTTCACTGCTCAAAATTTGGATATTGCAATAGCTACTGGTGATGGGATTAAGTGGTATATCTCAATGTGCTTGTAATTCGTCACTTATATTGACTGTGTTCTGCGTGTGGAGACTATGCTTGTGAAATTTTTTGGTTCATGTATTGAAATTTTTCTCACCCGTAGAGAACTCTGTTTTAATGGAATATCAGTACCATATGCTTCTAGTATAACCTTTATTCCTTTTTGTTTTTGATTAGGTATACTCCATACTTCTTTGATAAGAGCATGCTAGATAACATTCTCGAAGAGTCTGTCGATCAGCATTTCCATCAATTAATCCAAACACGGCACATGCAGCGCCGACGTGATGTTATTGATGACAACTTAGCAGCAGAAGTGATTGAAGAAATGGGTGATAGCCTATTGGAGCCACCAGAGGTACAAGTTTTGTTAGGCCATTAATACTGTTATGCTTTGGTGAAGAGACTTGGAATAAAATGTTGTCCTGTAATGCATGTGGCTTTAGGTTTCATATTTCCCCATCTGCCCAGTAGTTCACAATCTAAGTACGTTATGCATTCATGAATCATGTTTACCATATTAACAATTATATTGTTGCCTTAAAAATTTTCAAATAGAGATATAAGAGTTGAACTTTTATCCAAGGGAAAACTGTTCATTACAATTTATGCAGTAATCGGAATATATTGTAGGTCCATGCAAAACTGATAGTGGTGTACTTGTCAACAGGTTCAGGAAGTGCTTGATGAGGTGGGTAATCCCGGAATACCATTGAGTGTCATTTCAAAGGCTGCTGAAATCCAGCTTCTTTATGCTGTGGACAAAGCACTCCTTGGCAATAGGTGGTTGAGAAAAGCCACTGGCATTCAGCCAAAATTTCCATACATGGTAGACTCATTTGAAAGAAGGTACAGTCTTTACCTTTTATGTGTAAGCTTAATTTCTGAATGAATTCATTCAAGGGGATTGTAGAAGATGGAAACTGTCCTGTCCATGTTCTTGCCTAAGCAAATGATAAAGCCTTTTTTATTAACCAGTTTTGCGTTATCCCTATACAAGTATGTCTCTTTTTGGATCAGTGTGGTAGCAAATAATGTCTTCTGTTGAAATTTCCTAAAAGCTCCTATAATTCTTCTTGCACCTTCACCTTCCATCTTTACTATGAAATATTCTTGAGAAGGAAACCATATTTGAATATTGTTAAGGATATGATAGTGTTAAGGATGTGATAACGTGATAAGAGTAAAGTGTGGGATATAGTAGTCCCATGAACAGAAACTCTTTCCTATTATAATTGTAACTCTTTATTATATATATACTATCAGCCTTACACAGAGAGGTTAAGGCTTTTCTCACAACTACTAGTTAAAATCGTTAAGATGGTATCAAAGCCTGATTCTCAAAAACCCTAACTTCCCTGGTTCTCAAAATTCCTTCTGTCTTGAAACCCTAATTCCCAAATTCACCCAAAACCCAGATCTTTTTTTTAGATCAACTCAGATAGGATCAATACCTGTGAGTAAGCACTGGTTGGGTCTTTCAACCAACGTGAGTTGAAAGCATGCTAAGGTGCGATTGCTGACGTCGCACCACAATACAGCGGCAGTAGCGGTGCTGCTATTGGCACCAGAGAGGCGCAGTTTGCGGGGGGGCTAACACTGGCGAGTGAACGGGCAGAGGTGGTGGCACAACTTGCGGGAGTCGACGCTGGTGAGTGAACGACCAGAAGTGGTCGGGTAGCCCAAGGGAGACGACGTCGGCGAGTGAATAGCCAGAGGTGGTCGACGGGGAGACATTGGAGATTTGAGTTGGCGTTCCACCAAATATGACAACTAGTGATCCAGAGAATACTAGAAGTAACGATGAGAAAGTTAATATGGATGAGATTAAAAGAGTTGTGATGGAGCTCTTTCTAGGTAAGACAGTGGCCGAATTAATCCCTGCTCCAACCAGAATCTATGATTGGAAACTAGAAGGTGCCAACAATTATCTTGAGTGGCATAAATCTGTAAAGGCATTTATATGGGGTGTGATGAAGGAAGATCATCAAATGACTAATGCTTTTACACATGATGAAGACACTAAATCACAATGGACTAGAGATGACAAAAGGTTATTTGGCCTATTAAGACAAACATTAGTTCCCAGGCTCCTACAGACGGTGAATCATTGTAACACAGTTAAGGAGATTTGGGATCATTTGGAATCTTTATATCATGGCAAAGCTGACTTGTCTCACACGTATAGTGTAATACATGATCTTATGAAGACAGAAAAGAAAGGCATTCCTATAGGAGACCATTATTTTGTTTTTAGAAAATTAATTGAAGAATTAAATCAGGTGATGCCTATCAAAACTAATGTGGAAGAAATGCAAAGACAACATGATCAGTTTGGGGCTATGGCCTTTTTGACGAGTCTTGGAGAAGAATATAGCAATATTCGATCCCAGATTCTCACTGGAGTGGACCAATTAACTCTAACTAAGGCATATCATCGGGTTCTTAGGACTACGTTTAAGTTTCCTAGAGAATCCAAGTTAGAAAATGCTGCTTTTGCAAGTATTGGCTCTAATAGAGGAGGTAGGGGAGGAGCTAGAGGAGGAAGACGTGGGGGTTGTGATGGAAGAGACAGGGGAAGAGGAACACAACAAACCCGATCTTGTTTTTACTGCAAGGAATTGGCCCCGTCATAGCCAACCAATTGTCCTCAATTACAGCATAAGGAGAGAACTCAACATACCTGTATAGTAGCACATGATAGTGACTTGGTCCCCAAGAAGGAGGAGATGCAAACTCAGACCATCACTCTGACCGCAAATGAATTAGCTGCTTTCACTCACTTTCAGGCTATGAGAGGGAACTCTTGCTCATCTAATGTTGCTGCCACATTAGCACATACAGGTACTCCCATTGGATGTCTGTCCTCCATTCCTCATGATTGGGTAATAGACTCCGGGGCCACTGACCACGTGACTGGAGACATAGGTATTCTATCCAATTTTACCCCATTGAACAACTTACCCCCAATTACTCTAGCCAATGGTTCTGCTGCTTTTGTACTTGGCAAAGGCACTGCCACTGTCTCTTTGAAAATCCCTCTATTTCAAGTTTTTTACCTTTCTGTTAGTAGAATTACCAAGTCCCTCAATTGTTGTGTACAATTTTACCCAGACAATGTTTTTTTTAGGATCTTGGGACGAGACAGATTATTGGTAAGGGTCGAGAGTTCAATGGCCTATATATCTTGGAGTCTCCTTTAGTTCGCGGTCCTGGTCCCACTGCTTGGTCTAGTATCATCTGTCCAGATATCCTACATTATCGTCTTGGTCATCCTTCATTGAAGGCTTTAAAGAGTCTATGTCTTGATGTTCAAGTTTCTTCCATTGAGTGTGAGTCTTGTCAGTTTGCCAAACATCAATGTTTTCCTTACCTTCCTAGAGTCAATAAGAGAGTTGCGTCTCCATTTGAAATTGTGCACACAGATGTTTGGAGTCCAAGTCCTATTGTGTCAAAATTGGGATTTCGTTATTTTATTACTTTTTTAGGCGATTTCTCCAGGAATACTTGGCTCTATTTAATAAAAAGTCGAACTGAGATATTCGATGTGTTCACTACCTTTTGTGCTGAGATTCGTACCCAACATGATTCCACAATTAAAATATTACGCAGTGACAATGCCAAGGAATATTTCTCTGCCCCCTTTACTTCTTTTTTGTCACAACAAGGTACCCTTCATCAATCTTCTTGTGTCGTTACCCCATAAAAGAATGGAGTTGCTAAACAAAAGAATTGACACCTTATGGAAGTTGCTCGGGCACTGTTATTCAAAATGAAGGTCCCAAAAGAGTTTTGGGTCAATGCTCTCCCCACTGCTTGCTATCTTATTAATCGGATGCCCTCAGCAGTTCTTAATGGTAAAGCTCTGTTTTCTATTATGTTTCCTTCGCAACCCTTCTTTTCTTTTCCTCTTCGTGTCCTTGGTTGTACTTGTTTTGTACATGACACACGTCCATCTGTCTCCAAACTTGATCCTAAAGCATTAAAATGTATCTTCCTTGAGTACTCTCGACTCCAAAAAGGCTATCGCTGCTATTCTCCTGAATTGCATCGTTATTTAGTGTCTTATGATGTTACTTTCTTTGAAAATACTCCATATTCCACAAATGTGCAATCTCCCTATTCCTTTGAGGATGATTTTCTTATCTATCGAGTTCACTGGGTTGAGTCCCGTCCTTTGGACATTCCACCCTCTTGTCCCCTTATCACCCAAGTTTATTCTCGGCGTTCTCGTCCTTTTGCAAGTCCTCCCATTACTCTAGATTCGCAGGTTGATGACACTTGTACGAACTCTCTACCTACATTAGTTGTATCCTCCCGAGATCCAAGTCTCAGCCTACTCGTTGCTCTTCGCAAAGGTAAACGTTCCTGTAAGTACCTTGTATCTTCATTTGTTTCTTATGAGTATCTTTCACCTGTTTCTAGTGCCTTTGTCTCTTCCTTAGACTCAGTTGTGGTTCCTAAGTCTGTAAAGGAAGCTTTCTCTCATGAGGGGTGGAGACGAGCAATGCAGGAAGAAATGGATGCTTTGGATGCTAACCAAACTCGGGACTTGGTTGAATTACCTCTTGGGAAGCAGACTGTTGGGTGCAAGTGGGTGTATACTATCAAGATGAATCCAGATGGTTTTGTTGCTCGCTTGAAGGCTCGGTTAGTGGCTAAGGCTATGCTCAGACGTATGGTATTGATTATATGGAAACCTTCTCTCCAGTTGCCAAAGTGTCTTCTGTTCGTCTACTTCCTTAGCTGCATCTTCCTATTGGCCTTTAATCCAACTTGATGTCAAGAATGCTTTTCTTTATGGTGAGCTGGAAGAGGAGGTTTTTCAGGGGGGAGTACTAAAGTGTGCAAACTGAAAAAGTCTCTATATGGTTTAAAACAATCATCACGTGCATGGTTTAGGAGATTAAGTGAAGTTGTTATCAACTTTGGCTTAAAGAGAAGCCATTATGATCGTTCTTTATTTTGGCAAAAGATGAATGAAGGATTGATATTAATGTCGGTTTATGTGGATGATATAATTATCACAAGTAGTGATGAGAGAGGCATTCAAATGCTTAAAGACTTCCTGCAAAGTCAATTTCAAACAAAAGATTTAGGGCAACTCAAATATTTCTTAGGCATTGAAGTATCAAGGAGTAAAAAGGGAATATTTATTTGCCAAAGGAAATACGTTCTTGATTTGTTAACAAAGATTGGAATGATTGGTTCAAAACCTCTGGAAGTTCCTATGGCACCAAACTTGAAACTTAGTGCAGAAGATGAACAATTATTTGAGGACACTGAGCGATATCGACGATTAGTGGGAAAACTTAATTATCTCCCTATGACCCGACCAGATATAGCCTATTGTGTGAGTGTAGTAAGTCAATTCATGAGTACACCACGCACATCTCATTGGGATGCAATAATGAATATCTTGAGATATTTACAACGAGTTCCTAGAAAAGGTATATTCAAATCATTATCATGGAACGATAGAAGCATTTTAGATGCAGATTGGGCAAGGTCTTCGAGTGACAGACGATCCACTTCAGGTTATTGTGTGTTTATGGGAGGGAATTTGATCTCTTGGAAGAGTAAGAAATAAACGGTGGTAGCTAGATCAAGTGCTGAATCGGAATACAGGGCTATGTCACAAGCCACGTGTGAGTTGATGTGGCTAAGACAATTACTTGATGAGATAGGCATCGTTTACACAATTCCAATGGAGCTATGGTGTGATAATCAAGCCACCCTTCACATTGCTAAGAATCCTGTTTTTCATGAGCGAACCAAGCACATTGAAATTGATTGCTATTTTATCAGAGAAAAAGTCTAACAAAATTTGATTTCATTAAGTTTTGTGAGAACTGGAGAACAATTAGCGGATATATGTCCCAAATCATTAGTGGGGAATCGGGTTGATTATATATGTAACAAGCTGGGTATGATTAATATTTATGCTCTAGGACTCTTTCCTATTATAATTGTAACTCTTTATTGTATATATACTATCAGCCTAACACAGAGAGATTACGGCTTTTCTCACAACTACTACTTGTTAACATACTTCACAACTACTACTTGTTAACATACTTGATAACATCGCTAACAAATATCTGCTATATCTTAAATGTTGATACTCTAACACCTTCATCTACAGGGAAAGAGTAGGTGAAACTTAGCAATGGCTTCTTTGTTTTCCTTGTTTTACTATAAAGTGTGTGAAGGAATTGGATTAGTTTTTAAGTTGTGCGGAACCCATTGAGATGGTGCCTTGTTGTTGGACAACTGTGCTGTTCGTATTTTTGGATACTGCAATGAGTGAGGATTAGAAGAATGACTTTCACAGATGTCACCATAGGATATAGTAGTTATCCCATGATTTACTCACAGATACTCTTTCCTATTATAATTGTAACTCTTTATTATATATTTATATATATACTATCAGCCCAACACAGAGAGATTACGGCTTTTCTCACCACTACTATTTGTTAATGTACTTGATAACATCGTTAACAAATATCTGCTATATCTTAAATGTTGATAGTCTAACACCTTCATCTACAGGGAAAGAGCAGGTAAAACCAAGCAATGGCTTCTTTGTTTTCCTTGTTTTACTATAAATGGTGTGAAGGAATTGGATTAGTTTTTAAGTTGTGCGGAACCCATTGAGATGGTGCCTTCTTGTTGGACAACTGTGCTGTTCGTATTTTTGGATACTGCAATGAATGAGGATTAGAAGAATGACTTTCACAGATTGCACTCCCTGATTTCTCTACTACATGCATGCAATGCAGGACCGCGTCTTCTTTCCAGAGAGCCGCCAAGTCATCTATTCGTCTTACCAACTCTCAATCAGATGGTAGCACTTCAGAGCTTATGCTAGAAGACAATGGTCAGTCCAATCACGCACACAAAACTGATCTGAGGCTTCCATTTGGAGATTGGTTTAGTCATCCATGGTTACAACAGTCGAAAACCAAAAAGAAACCAGACACAAGGTACCATCAGTAGCCTAGTCTCTTTAATAGTACTCTCATGTGCTCTTACCACTTTCTTACCTTATCCTTCACAGCAGATCAGAGGGTGCTAAGAAAGAGCAAACAAGGCAAACTTCAGATCCTAACCCTTTTCTTCCTAAGATCACAATGGTTGGTATTTCAACTGGAGATGGTGGACAAATGAGCAAAGCAAGTTTAAAGAAGACAATGGAGGATCTAACCAAGGAGTTGGAGCAGACAGATCAAGTAAACTCCACTGCCTCTACCAATAGCAGAAACAACGAGCTAAAAGCTGAAGATAGAGACCCACTATTTGTGGCTAATGTGGGTGATTATTACTCTAGCATGTCAAAGACAGGTTCAGCTCGATGGGTTCGTGGAGGAAACAAGTGATGAGCCTGTCTGATGATACAAAGGCATTTCAATTGCAGTTGACATCATTTTGTTTCCTTTGTCCCATATATAGAAAATAAAGTTGTAAAGTTGATAACTGGATTACTTTTACTGGTCGTGTACTTACTTAGATAACAGCTTCTCGCAGTTTTTATTTTTATTTTTTGCAGTTGCATCTGCATAATGGCCCAGTTTTGTAGAAAGAAAAGATGATTATCTAATTTAAATGATGTGTTTTCCATTTAACTCTCATGTAATGTTCTATATTTAATTATAGAAAACAAAAATTGGTCTGTAAGCCAAGTCTGATCAGATAATATGGATGTGTTTTGTTCATTTGACTTTCATGTATTGTTCAGTTATTGGGTTAACAAATTAGTATGGGATTAGTCCGATTTGAAATTAATGAATTTAATTATATTATATTAGATTTGAACTTGGATTTTAATATTCAAGCCTGATTGTGTTTGTTTTTGAATTTTCAATTTTTTTAGTATTATTAATTATGATAAATTGTTAACTCCAAATTAATTCAAATTTGATCAAACTTAAAATTGAAGGAATATTCAAATTTAATCAAAATTAATTCAACTTCAAATATATTAAATTAGCCCAAATAATTATAAATAAATTAAAATAATATTGTTTTGTTAAATTTAGTTTAAAATATAAATCTTAGTATTAATTCGTATATTATATTTTTATCAAAAAGTATTGAAGATTAAGTAATGTATTAGTTGTGTTGTAGGTCACTTTATTTTCATCTCCAAAGACAATTATTGAACCACTTATTTGTGATCTAGATTTTCTTATATTTTATAATATGTCAATTTATTTTTAAATTTGAGCTAGGACAGTCATAGTTTTAAGGTGAAATAATTTTGTAACAAAGTAAAATAACTCAATTAATATCAATGCATTAAAACCCAGATCGAAAGTTTAACCAATAATACAAGATGTTTAAGGTTTAAAAGGTTAAAGGAGTGTAAGATTGTCACAAAATCGACTAAATATTAAATAAAATTAAAGAATTTAAAATATAACTGAAAGAGATTATCTTTATCTATCAAAGAATTTAAAGTTTAATTAAAAAAGAGATTATTAGATGAAATAATTAATTTTTTAGGTTTATAAGAACCTATTAATTTACGAAAATATATTAATTAATCAATAAATTGATCGATTTTTAACAATAAAATTTATTAAAATAAATTAAACTGAAAAATTTAAAATCAAATCTAAAAATTAGACGAATTGACCAAGTTAAGTTTTTTTAATCATTATTTAAATAGAGAAATTACTCCTAGATGTCCAAGTGTAGTTTATTTAACTAATACACTTACCTAACATGACGAGGGAATTGTAATCTTTAGGTGAAGTAATTGCGAAAATAGGGCTTGATCATTTTAGATTAAGG
>JAOQMR010000007.1:23741677-23767808 GCA_027563865.1 Erythroxylum pelleterianum
GATATAATGGGCCGAAACTTATTGGGCTTCAATGGGATTAGGGTTTCTCTATAAATAGAGAAGCTTAGGTCTCATTAAGGGTAAGACACAACAGGTTACATGAAACCCTAGCCACCATCCGAGAGGAAAATCGTGCGGCATTCGGAAAGAGTTTCAGGACGTGCTAGCACACCACAGCCGCAGCCCGGATCGTGCATATTCGTGTGGATACCAGTAGAGGGCATTCGCGTTTGTAGTGTCTTGGAATCCGAAAAAGAAGAAACCTACCCACGACAAAGAGGTATTTTCGTATATCCTTGATATTTTCGATTATACTTAACGTTGTTGTATGGTCTTTTCCGCAGTATATTTTGAATATTCGGGCCATACGCGATCCAACAACGTGATCAGATTGTTGAAAACGGAGGTTTTTCGGTTTTTCATCTCATTTGGTTTTCCTTTGTTTTTGATTTTTTTTAGTTTTTTTACGTATATAATTGCGTAAAAGTGGTATACATAAGGCTAGCAATGAAAAACGGTCAAAAACGGGCTGAACGGAGCGAAAAAGGGCTCCTAAGATGCCAAAAATTGCTTCCGGTGTCGGAAGCATCGAAGGTCGTCGGGCGTGTGGCCAGGAGCCGCGTACTGTTGGTGCGCATGACGTACGCGCCAATCGCACGCCAACACGTGGCTCCAGCCGGTGGGTGACGTGTGTCGTGCGTGCGCGCGGTGAGCGTATGCTTCTCACGTGCCCATCAGGGCCGTCCATGCGGTGGACATGTGGCCTCACGGATGTGGGACATGTGACGACGCGTGACATGCACGCGTCAGACGCATTTGGTGCTCGTCTGGTCTCGTGCGTGTCACTCACGGACTTCCACCGCTAACGTCAGCTCATCTATAGTACTCTCAACAAAAAAACCCTAAAAAATTCTAGATTTCCCATAAGGTACCCCGGGGTATTTTGGGTCAATTTTCGGGTCCGGAAAATTTATAAAGTAACCTTTTCTTTTTATGTAATAAATTAAAGTTTAACTTCAGAAAAAGGAATTAAGCTATTTTGAATCCCATTTCGATTGAATTTTCATGATTTGGACTACATATGAGGGGGATACATGAGGGTCTCGTGTCTCGGGTCTCACTCTCAGCGCTCAGGATTGCATGATAATCAATTGGGAGATGAATTGAGACATTCTAAAGCCATTTTTGAGTGAATTTTTGTGCAACAAACTTGCCATAAGGGAGATACATGAGGTTCTCGTGTCTTAGGAGATCGGTTCATTATCCAGTGATGCACGATAGTCACTCTACTAAGATTTTTCTTTTAGGAAGGTCTCAAATAAAGTTTTCAGAGAATGTATTCAGCACGTGTGTGTGACAATGAGATTGTGCATTCGGAGTTTTGCATTTCTTGAGGTTACATTGTCACATTTGCCCATAAAGGATGTAAGGATGACATAAAGATGTATCCTTTGTGTTTGTGGACTTTTTGGATGCTAATGAAAACGTAGTCACCAAAATGGCCTTTCAAGTCAGTATTTTAAATTGTTTTGCTTGCATGTTGGGATATGTCTCTAATTTTATGTTTGGTTATTCTGCCCAAAAGTGTTGAGCTTACATAGAATTTTGAGATGTACATAAAGGCATTAGATGGAGGAAGACTGTTGCTCAAGTGATCTATTCACCCAAGGGTGGTAGTGTCATGAGAGTTGATGGTTTGTACTCCGACCACTTTTATGTGTGGAAGTCTAATTGCATATATTATGTATTCAACTCAAAGGTGTTTCATAATATGTGTGATCAGAGTTTCAGGAAAGATACCATTAATGACTTTAGTATCGCTGTTGTCCTACATTAGTGCTGAATTAAAGATTATTATCTTGAAGTCACTTTTCCAATCAACCAAATCAGTATTACTATTGAAACCCTTGTTGTTTCAATATAAGGAATTAGACAGAGAATTGGTCGGAGGATGTTTTGAAGGTAATGAAGATAGGGTTGAAATGGCCATATAGACAGGTAAGCCAACTCCAATTACATCCATAAGCTCGATAGCTCATAAAGCAGCCTATTAAGCCTAGGATTTGTCTAACAGATTACATCTGACGACCATTAAGAAATCCGTACTTAACCATCTTCAAAGTGGACTTCCGAACACAGATATAGCGAAGGAGATTCTTGACAAGGTCTCCCAGAGGTACACTGTCTCATCTAGTGTTGAGACAAGTGCCTTATTGAAAGTATTGTTCTCCATAAAGTATACAGAGGAAAAGGGGAGCAATGGAGTACTTATCAAGAATAGTTTATTTTCACAGTTGGTGAAAATATTGAGACTTCAACACTTTGATATTCCATTGTGTTGCTAAGGTAGAGAAACTCAAGTTGTTACTCCTACAATCCTTGAAGCAACTTAAAGGAAGACAAAGATGAAGCCCATTAAGTTCAAAGGTAGAAGTTCAAATCTTCTCCACTTGCTGAAGCGAGTCAAAACAGTTCTGTTAAAGGTCCTTAGGACATAAAGAAACCAGAAATATGAGGTTTAGAGGGAAGACTGAGATCATCAGGTTATTCTTTGGTTTATCAATTATGAATTTGCGATAGTCGCATTAAGTATAAGTGACTATTTAGTGGAACATCTGAACAGGGTGTTTCCACAATGCAGTAGTTTATATCCAGGATAAAGCCAAATAAGGGGAGTAAGGAACTGATGGTTCATAGCACTAAAGAGATGGAAGTAATACCTACAGGGGGTGTATGTGCTGAACTTTATAATAAGGTTCATAGGGTTTACACGATATATTTTATATGTGATCTTTTGATCAATTAAGGACACTGAAGGTTGACGTTTTGCATTTAATACTTTTTTTGTACCGTTGCTGTTTGATGCAAAACATAAAGGTGTAATCTTCTTGTCATATGGTTTGTATAGAATGTGTCTTACCCCGAATTAGATATATACTTCTTCGTATCATGCGAAACAATGTTTGAAGGACTGATGAATGAGAAGTCATACATGGTGTGACATAAAAGTTTAAGCCACATTTCTAGAGCTAGGATTGCGAGATTGTTCAAGATACCCATTTCTCAATTCTAGATTAAGATGATCTGGAACATGTATTGACGATCGCAGGGGTAAGTTGACTAATAAGGACAATGAGGTCAACTCATGCTTTTGACTTGTTGAGTTTGATAAATAAAGATTTCGGTAGACCTCATACAATTGCATTGCACAATTTTGAAAGTATTGTGACATTTCTTGGTGATTATTCCCTTCAAAGTCATGCGTTCTTACTTAAAGTCTGAAGGTTGAGAACCAGTTGGAACAATTCATCAAGATAGTCAAATTTGACCATGGAGGAGAATATGATGTTCAGGACTTTAAAAGGTCTGTTTGCCAGATATATGAAGTCAGTTGGTATAGTGACTTAGTTCACTATGCCGAATAGTTCTGAGCAGATGGTGTATTGCCGAAAGGTATATTGCACCCTAAAGGACTTAAAGAATTCAATGCAGAGCAGAACTAATCTACCTATCTAGAAATTGAAGAACTCAGCCTTGCACACAATTGTGTAAAGGGCTGCCCTACTGAGGAGGGATAATCCTTACAAAGAAAGATTGCATACTTGTTTCTTTTATTGCTATTTAGTAAAAGATCTCATCCAATCTCATCCACTTTACGTCTACAGATTTTACTGTCGATAAGGAGGGACCACAATAGTGGAATCACAAACAACTAAGTTTCTGGAATACCATGCCTATGACGATGGTGGGTCTTTTGACCTTTCAGATGATAGCAGGGCGGATACTACAGTTATCCCGTATCCACTACTCATATAGCTAGATCCGGTGGATCTAGATTTTTGTACCGTACCTGTACAGGAACAGGAACCCATACCTGTACACAGAAGGTTTCCTGGGGGTACAAAATCTAATAAGGTTATGTAAATCCATTGGAGTGAGATGACCTATTATCCCATCTGACAACATAGTCTATCAGGTGTACTCGACTATGTTATTAGACATATTAAAGATCTAGTTACTTTTGCATAAGCTGTTTTTGGACCCAATGCGGATATGTGGCTGGATGCAATGAATGACAAGATGCAAGCCATGTAGCATAGTAAGGTCAAGGGAGCTAGTTGATATGCATCAGGAACTGCAAGCTCGTCAGTTATAAATAAAGTTTAAGACCTGAAGGATTTCAGGATAAAGGTCAATAGTTTATGGACTCGCTCAATTGCATAAGGGTTCACTTAGGGAAAAAGGCTGACTTTGTGGTACCTTCTCTCTCGTATCCTCGAAGGATACATTTTGAGTGATAAAAGCAATTATAGCTTATGATGATACAGAATTACATCAGAAAGTTGTCATAACCATCTTCCTGAGTAAGAACCTTTATGAAGTGGTCTATACGGTACAATCTGTAGGGTCCCAGGATCCAGACAGTATTGACATGGTTGCGAGTTATGCAGATTAACATATGGTTTACAATAAACCTCCTGAAGGTGATACCTTACTTTTGATGAGCTTATGGCCTATTTCGGCTTCTTGAAAAATAAAGTCAGAAGTATGCATGTACTATGAAGTTGAAGGGAGTTAAGGGGAGCATGTTATCTTCCTATTATTGCATGAGGATGGTAAATTGCTCACATCAAGTCACTTGATCATATTGTATGAGGATAAGCAACTTTTGATCAAGAACCTTGACATAAGGACCTTAGTATGGCATCTTCTGTCCTAGGTATTCAGGTTCACCAGGACGTATCTCAACACTCATCAGATCTCTCAAAGAATGCACACATTTAGTATATGTTACAAAGGTTTAATACGGTTGACAGTAAACCTGTCGTAACACCTATCTCTCACAGTGAGAGATAATCTTTGGTACAGTACCCAAAGAATAAAGTGAAAAGAGAGATTATGAGGAATGTTCCGTTTTCTAGTATGGCAGATAGCCTAATGTATGCTAGGCTATGTACTAGATAGGACATTGCATTTACTGTTTGACTATTTGATCAATATCTTTTTAATCCAGTTATAGACTTTTGAAATGCAGTCTAGTGAGTTTTGAGATACTTGAAGGAATCAAGGATTATATGTTGACATATAGTAAAGTTAACAGACGAATTCAGGTTTAAAGTTAGTTGTATGTTCGGATGATCAAAAGTTCACTTAAGGTTACAGTTCAAATTTACAGATGGTATATAGTTGTAGAAGTGTGTCAAAGAGACACGTGTAACTTCCTCGACTAGGCATGCAGAGTGCATGCTAAAGGGCTGTTTCGCAAACGATTTAGCTCAGAAATTTAATTTCTGAGTTGGCTGTGGTCCATTCAGAGGTTAGACCCATTTGGTTTTATTGTAGTATTCTTCTTACAGTGTTGTTTAATGACAACGAAGAATGTCGCAGGGTCATAGTAGTTAGCGATCAATTAGTTGGTCATAAAGATGTTGACACGAAAAGTGACATAAGGTTTGGAGCATTTAAGAACTGAGGAATTGTGAGTCGATCCTTTAACTAAAGGACTTCACCCACTTGTATTTGTAACACAAGTATATAGTATGAGTGTTTTGATGTCATTAGACACTGTAAATTAGGGGATTGTTATGTTTTCTCCTTGTACATTTGTACATTTTGAAGTATTATGATAGTATGATGGTTACAAATAAAGATGATCATCGTTTATCCTCAGTATTAAGTGTCATCATACAGTGTCATAGTATGTATGAAAGTCTTAAGATTTGTGTGAATCTTAAGCATTTGAAGGTCACTGGGCATATATACAGATTGACCTTATGCATATGTCATTTAGACGCATACAGTTTAACATAGATATCTATAAAGTTTGACATGACATAGGGGAATTAAGTTTTTAATCTCATAAATGTTCTCTAATGCAGTTTAGCATTCAGTTGGAGAACAAAAAGGTTTTCTCTAATGATGTTTAGCATTTGGTGAGAGAAAACAGGATTTCTCTAATGCAGTTTAGCACATGCGGTTTAGCATAAAGTTGGAGAAATCGAGACCTACAAACGAAAATGATACAAACGAAATTTAGTCGACTATACAGTAGCGTGACTTACCACCCGAAGTTTGCCACACTCCATTTTCCCATTCATGTTAGTGGGGTATTAGGTAGTCGTGATTGTATTGGATCTGTGTCACATAGGACACATGCATCTGATGCTTTGCGGTACCGAATGCCTTGCGAGACAGAATGATGGACTTTCGTTATCTTTGGATCAAATGTTTTGTTTTCAAAATTTAGTCGACTATACAGTAGCGTGACTTACCACCCGAGTTTTAAGATTTGTTTTTAAACTAGAGTCTACTGCAATTAATGATAGTCCAAAGGGGAGATTGTAAGACATTTTTGTCCTTAGGGACAATTTTGTCCATGTCTCATAAAGTTGGACTAACATTAATTGCAATTTTAGTTTTTAAATAAATTATCGATTAAGTTACGTTATTTGATCCAGATAAAATATTAAAGTGACCCAATAAATGATATAGATTAATGGTCGAAGTTCGGGTGAAAAATGGGTCCCGATTAGTGTGGACCGGGTCCATATCGGCCTTGTGATGGGGAAGTTTGACATGAAACCTATATAAAGGTAAGGTCTCCTGCAGTTACTCAGAGGACGTTCACGAGCATAAAGATTCCTGACCCGTTAGAGAAGCTTGAAATATGAGAAAACTGTAGAAAGGCCTTGCCCGTGAGTCGGTGAGTACTTTCCACTAAAGGCTCCGGGAGATTCGAAGATGTTTGGAGCTCGGAATCGACATCGAAATCAGAGATGGAACCGAAATCTAGGTATTCCGCATTACTTTTGTTTTTGATCCTTTCATATAGATCCGGGGTACGTAATAAAGCTCCCATTACATACTAACACGTCAAGAAATACTACCAACGGGGAGGAGGAGAAAGAAAGAACAACTAAACAGGGAAAATAATCCAACAATAAAATTAGGGGTTTTCTCTCCCCTTTTTTAGTTTTATTAAATAATAAAATAATTATGTGAACAAAGGATTAGGTGTTAGTCATGAATAAAAAGTTAATTTGATATGGTCAACAGGGAATTTAATATCGAGCTATTTTTATAATGAATTAAAACTTGAAATATTTTAATATCATTTTTTAAAATTTATGTTAAAAATTGAAACAAAACTAAATAACGATAAGAAAAGGAGTTCACTATGAAAACTAGGGAACTAGGTAGTAGAAAGATTACTTGCCCAATAGCTTTTAGTTCTTTCTCCACATATCTTCTTTATTTTATCAGTCAAAATACCAAGATTTTGCACAGCACTAGCGGAACAATTATGTGAGGGGCCAATTGGGGTCTCGTCCGTTATGTGTTGTCGCGTTGGACGGTACTGATTTCAATGTTGAAGAAGACGAGACTTGACGCAAGGACAAGCACACCAAGTTATTATCGAGCTTCAACAGACGGAAGAAGGGGTCATGGACTTAAAGGGGTTTAGATCGATGTGACCTTTGGATGGGCGTCTATGAATTTGGGATGTTTTAAGGTTTTCAGGGCTTCAAATCATTTGAGCCTTCCTTATTTTGTTTTATTTTTAAAATCTATTTATATAATATCACATGTAGGTTGACGTAGAATGAGCCAAACCTATATGGTACTTTAGCAAAGTTAACAATAAAGTTAATAATTAGCTATATTTATAATAAATTAATAATTAATAAATATCTTTTATACTCTTGGTTGATATTATAAATTAGACAGAATTTAGATTTAAAATATAATTTAGGTAGGTAGGTGACATCGTTATTTGCTCGCCAACCTAGAAGGGTGTTGGCAATATATAAGACATGTTTGTCCTTAAGGACAATTTTGTCCATGTCTCATAAAGTTGGACTAACATTAATTGCAATTTGGGTTTTTAAATAAATTATCGGTTAACTGACGCCATTTGATCCAGATAAAGATATTAAAGTGACCCAATAAATGATCTAAATTAATAGGTCGAAGTCTGGGTAGAAAATAGGTCTCGATTAATGTGAATCGGGTCCATATCGGCCTTATGATGGGGAAGCTCGATATGGAAGCTATATAAAGGTAAGGTCTCCTTCAGCTACTCAGAGGACGTTCACAAGTATAAGGATTCTTGACCCATTAGGGAAGCTCGAAACCTGAGGAAACTGTAGAAAGGCTTTGCCCGTGAGTCGGTGAGCACTTTCCAATAAAGACCCCTGGAGATTCGAAGACGTTTAGAGCTCGAAATCAGCATTGGAATCAGAGATGGAGCCGAATCTAGGTATTCCGCATTACTTTTGTTTTTGATCCTTTTATGTAGATCCAGGGTACGTAATAAGGCTCCCACTACGTACTAACAAGTGGTATCAGAGTGGTTACGTGATAGGATTGCCGAAAACGGAGGTTTTTTGGTTTTCCATCTCATTTGGTTTTCCTGCGTTTTTGATTCGTTTTTCAGTTTTTTACTTGTATAATTTCGTAAAAGTGGTATACATAAGCCTAGCTACGAAAAAGGGTCAAAAATAGGCTGAACGGAGCAAAAAAGGGGTCCTGGGACGCCGAAAATCGCTTCCGGCGTCACCAGCGCTGGTGACCGTCGGGCGCGTGCTTCTGGGTGAGGGGCGTGCCCGTATGGACTGAGCGTGCATTACACGCGCCAATCCGGTCGGGCCACGTAACCCCATCAGGAGCGCGACACGCGGCCCGCGCTACGCCCGCATGGAACGGAGGGCAGGTGCCTAGCACGCGCCCATCCGGGCTGTCCATGTGGCACCGACGAATGTGTGACACGTGACAGTGCGTCCGCGCGTGCCGGTTGTGTGGTGCGTTGCACGCGCGTTCCTCCCCCCACACGCACCAACATCAGCGATGACATCGGCGGCTGTCGTCAGCAAAAAAAACTCGAAAAATTCCAGACTTCTCGTAAGGTACCCTGGCGTGTTTTGGGTCAGTTTACGAGTCCGAAAAATTTATAAAGTAGCATTTTTCTATTTTTCTAGATTTATTACATTAGTAATAAATTAAGGTTTAACTCCATAAAAAGTAATTAAGGTATTCTGAATCCGATTTCTATTGAATTTTCATGCTTCGGACTACGTATGAGGGAGATGCATGAGGGTTTCGTGTCTTGGATCTCATTTTCAGTGTTCGTGATTGCATGATAATCAACCGGAAAAAGAAATTCAGACATTCTAAATCCATTTTTGAGTGAATTTTCATGCAACGAACTTACCATAAGGGAGATACATCAGGAGGTCGGTTCAGTATCCAGTGACGCACGATAGTCACTCTACTGAGATTTTTCCTTTAGGAAGGTCTCACATAAAGTTTTCGGAGAATGTCTTCAGCACGTGTATGTGACAATGAGATTGTGCATTCGGAGTTTTGCATTTCTTGAGGTTACATTGTCACATACGGTATGCCTATAAAGGATGTGAGGATGACTTAAAGATGTATCCCTTGTGTTTGCGGACTTTTTGGATGCTGATGAGAATGTAGTCACCAAGTGGCTCTTTTAAGTCAGTATTTTAAATTGTTTTGCTTACATGTTGGGGGATCTCTCTGATTTTATGTTTAATTATTCTGTCCAAAGGTGTTAGCCTTACATAGAATTTTGAGGTGTGCATAAAGGAATTAAATGGAGGAAGACAGTTGCTCAAGTGATCTATTCACCCAAAGGTGGTAGTGTCATGATAGTTGATGGTTTGTACTCCGATCGCTTTTATGTGTGGAAGTCTAATTGCATATATTATGTATTCAGCCTAAAGGTGTTTCATAATAAGTGTGATCGGAGTTTCAGGAAAGATACTATTAATGGTTTTAGTATCGTTGTTGTCCTACATTAGTGCTGAATTAAAGATTATTATCTTGAAGTCACTTTTCCAGTCAACCAAATCAGTATCACTATTGAAACCCTTATTGTTTCAATATAAGGAATTAGACAAAGAATTGGACGGAGGATGTTTTGAAGGTTATGGAGATTGGATTGAAATGGCCATATGAATGGGTAAGCCATCTCCAATTACATCCATGAGCTCGACAACTCATAAAGCAGCTTATTAAGTCTAGGATCGGTCTAAAACATTACATCTGATGACCATTAAGAAATCCGTACCTAACCATCTGTAAAGTGGACTTCCGAACATAGATATAGCGAAGGAGTTTCTTGATAAGGTTTCCCAGAGGTACATAGCCTCATCTAGTATATAGACAAGTGCCTTATTGAAAGTATCGTTCTCCATAAAGTATACAAAGAAAAAGGAGAGCAATGGAGTACTTATCAAGAATAGTTTATTTTCACAGTAGGTGAAGATATTGAGACATCAACACTTTGATATTCCATTGTGTTGCTGAGGTGGAGAAACTCAAGTTGTTACTCCTGCAATCCTCGAAGAAACTTAAGGGAAGACAAAGATGAAGCTCATTAAGTTCAAAGGTAGAAGTTCAAATTTTCTCCACATACTGAAGCGAGTCAAACCAGTTCTGGTAAAGGTCCTTAGGATATAAAGAAACCAGAAATATGAGGTTTAAAGGGAAGACTGAGATCATCAAATTATTCTTTGGTTTATCATTTATGAATCTAATTAATTTGCGATAGTCGCATTAAGTATTAGTGACTATTTAGTGGAACATCTAAATAGGGTGCTTCCACAATGCAATAGATCATATCCAGGATAAAGCCAAATAAGGGGACGAAGGAACTGATGGTTCACAGAAATAAAGAGATGGAAGTAATACCTACAGGGGTGTATGTACTGAACTTTATAGTAAGGTTCATAGGGTTTACAACACATTTTATATATGATCTTTTGATCAATTAAGGACACTGAAGGTTAACGTTTTGCATTTAATACTTCTGTTGTACAGTTGCTGTTTGATACAAAACATAAAGGTATAACTTTCTTGTCATATGGTTTGTATAGAATGTGTCTTACCCTGAATTAGATATATACTTTTTCGTATCATCCTAAACACGGTATGAATGACCTGATGAATGAGAAGTCATTTATGGCGTGACATAAAAGTTTAAGCCACATTTCCAGAACTAGGTTGGGAGATTGATTAAGGTAACCATTTCTCAATTCTAGATTAAGATGATCTGGAACATGTATTGACAATCACAGGGGTAAGTTGACTAATAAGGACACTGAGGTCAACTCATGCTTCTAACTTGTTGAGTCTGATGCATAAAGATTTCGATAGATCTTATACATTGCATTTTGCAATTCTGAAAGTATTCTAACATTTCTTGGTGATTATTTCCATCAAAGTCATGTGTTCTTGCTTAAAGACTGAAGGTTGAGAACCAGATGGAACAATTCATCAAGATAATCAGATTTGACCATGGAGGAGAATATCATGGCAAACATGATGTTTCAGGACTTTAAAAGGTCCGTTTGCCAGATATATGAAGTTCGTAGGAATAGTGACTTAGTTCACTATACCAAATAGTTCTGAGCAAAATGGTGTGTTGCCGAAAGGCATATTGTGCCCTAAAGGACTTAAAGAAGTCAATGTAGAGCAAAACTAATCTACCTATCTAGAAATTGAAGAACTCGGCCTTGCGCACAATTGTTTAGAGGGCTGCCCTACAGAGGTAGGATAATCCTTATAAGGAAATATTGCATACTCATTTTCATTGCTATTTAGTAAAAGATCTCATCCACTTTATGTTTACAGATTTTACTGTAGATAAGGAGGGACTAGAATAGTGGAATCACAAATAGCCAAGTTTCTGGAGTACTATGTCTATGACGATGGTGGGTCTTTTTGACCTTTCCGATGATAGCAGGGCAGATACGAAAGTTATCCCGTATCCACTACTCATACAGCTAGATCTGGTGGATCTAGATTTTTGTATCGTACCTGTACAGGAACAGGAACCCATAAGTGTACACAGAGGGATTCCTGAGGGTACAAGATGTAATAAAGTTAAGTAAATCCACTGGAGTGAGACGACCTGCCATCCCATCTGACAACATAGTCTGTCAGGTGTACCGGACTATGCTATTAGACATATTAAAGATCCAGTTACCTTTACAGAAGCTGTTTTTGGACCTAACACGGATGTGTGGTGGGATGCGATGAATTACAAAATGCAAGCCATGAAGCATAGTAAGGTCAGGGGAGCTAGTTGATTTGCATCAAGAACTACAAGCTTGTTAGTTATAAATAAAGTTAAGACCTAAAGGATTTCAAGATAAAGGTCAACGGTTTATGGACTCGCTCAATTGCCTAAGGGTTCACTCAGGGAAAAAGGTTGACTTTGTGTTACCTTTTCTCTCGTATCCTCGTAGGATACATTTTGAGTGATAAAAGTAACTATAGCTTATGATGATACAGAATTAGATCAGAAAGTTGTCATAACCATCTTCTTGAGTAAAAACCTTTATGAAGTGGTCTATGCAGTACAATCTATAGGGTCTTAGGATCCAGACAGTACTGACACGGTTTGTGAGTTATGCAGATCAATATACGGTTTACAATAAACCTCCTGAAGGTGATACCTTACTTTTGATGAGGTTATGGCCTCTTCCAGCTTCTTGGAAAATAAAGTCAAAAGGATGCATGTACTATGAAGTTGAGGAGAGCAAAGAGGAGCAAAGTTATCTTCTTATTACTGCATAAGGATGGTAAATTGCTCACATCAAGTCACTTGATCATGTTGTATGAGGATAAGCAACTTTTGGTCAAGAACCTTGACATAAGGGCCTTAGTATAGCATCTTCTGTCCTAGGTATTCAGATTTACTAGGACATATCTCAATACTCATCAGATCTCTCAAAGAATGCATACATTGAGTACGTGTTACAAAGGTTTAATACAATTGACAGTAAACCTGTCGTAACACCTGTCTCTCACAGTGAGAGATAATCTTTGGTACAATGTCCAAAGCATAAAGTAAAGAGAAAGATTATAAGGAATGTTCCGTATCTAGTATGGCGGATAGCCTGATGTATGCTAGGCTATGTACTAGATAGGACATTGCATTCACTGATTGACTATTTGGTCAATATCTGTTTAATCCAGTTATAGACTTTTAGAATATAGTCTAGTGAGTATTGAGATACTTGAAGGACTCAAGGATTACATGTTGACATATAGCAAAGTCAACAGACTAAGCCTCGTAGGGAATTCAAGTTTGAAGTTAGCTAGGTAATTGGATGATCGAAAGTTCACTTAAGGTTACAGTTCAAGTTTGCAGATGGTACATAGTTGTAGAAGTGTGCCAAAAAGGTATAGGTAACTTCCTCAACTAGGCATGCAGAGTGCATGCTAAGGGCTGCTTCACAGACAATTTAACTCAGAAATTTAATTTCTGAGTGGTCTGTGGTCCATTCAGTGGCTAGACCCATTTGGTTTTTCTATAGTATTCTTCTTACAGTGTTGTTTATGACAATGAAGAATATCACAGGTTCATAGCAGTTAAAGATCAATTAGTTGGTCATAAGGATGTTGACACGGAAAAGTAACATAAGGTTTGGAACATTCCAGAACTGAGGAATTGTGAGTCAATTCTTTAACTAAAGGATTTCACCCACTTGTGTTTATAACACAAGTATAAAGTATGGGTGTTTTGATGTCGTAAGACACTGCCTGTTAGGGGATCGTTATGTTTGCTCCATGTATATTTGTACATTTTGAAGTATTATAATAGTATGATGGTTACATATAAAGATGATCATCGTTTAGCCTCCGTATTAAGAGTCATCATACATTCCGTATTAAGAGTCATCATACATTGTCACAGTGCATATGAAAGTCTTAATATTTGTGTCAATCTTAAGCATTTGAAGGTCACTGGACATATATACAGATTGACCTTATGCCTATGTCATTTAGACGCATACAGTTTAACATAGATATCTATAAAGTTTGACATGACATAGGGGGATATAAGTTTTAATCCCATAAAGGTTCTCTAATGCAATTTAGCATTCAGTTGGAGAATATAAAGGTTTTCTCTAATGCTGTTTAGCATTTAGTGAGAGAAAACACGATTTCTCTAATGTAGTTTAGCACATGCGGTTTAGCACAAAGCTGGAAAAATCGAGACCTACAAATGAAGATGATACAATTTAGATCATAAAGGTATCATTGTAGTTTGTCACACTCCATTTTCTCATTCATGTTAGTGAGGCCTTAGGTATTCGTGATTGTATTGGATCTGGTCATATAGGACACATACATCTGATGTTTTTTGGTACCGAAAGCCTTGCAGGACAGAATGATGGACTTTCATTATCTTTGGATCAAATGTTTTGTTTTCAAAACTTAGTTGACTATACAGTAGCGTGGCTTAACCAGATTTTAAAATTGTTTTTAAACTAAAGTTTACAACAATTAATGATAGTTGAAAAGGGAGATTGTAAGACATTTTTGTCCTTAGGGACAATTTTGTCCATGTCTCATAAAGTTAGACTAACATTAATTGCAATTTTGATTTTTAAATAAATTATCGGTTAAGTGACGCCATTTGATCCAGATAAAGATATTAAAGTGGCCCAATAAATGATCTAGATTAATGGGTCGAAGTTCGGGTAGAAAATAGACCCCGATTAGTGTGAACTGGGTCCATATCGACCTTGTGATGGGGAAGCCCGATATGAAAGTTATATAAAAGTAAGGTCTCCTACAGTTACTCAGAGGACGTTCACGAGTATAAGGATTCTTGACCCGTTAGGGGAGCTCGGAACCTGAGGAAACTGTAGAAAGGCCTTGCTCGTGAGTCGGTGAGCACTTTCCACTAAAGGCCCCTGGAGATTCGAAAATGTTGGAGCTCGGAATCGGTATCGGAATCAGAAATGGAACCGAAACCAAGTATTCCGCATTACTTTCGTTTATGATCCTTTCATATAGATCCGTGGTACATAATAAGGTTCCCACTATATACTAACACAATAAACATGAATATGCAGGATGCAACAGATTACAAGAAGAACTAGAACTGCTTTGATTTACAGGAAACTAAAAGAGTTTGAGCGGAATGGACTAATAAGGCAACACATTATATTATTGTATTTGTATGCATATCCGGAAAAAGACAATAGTCAAATAATAAAAATACCAATATCAATTTCGGATATATATATATAACAGAGAAATTCATAGTCAATACCTTAAATTATTTTTAGAGGAAAAGGAAAGAGTAAACTTCAGTTCAAAGTTAATTACATTACAGTCCCAATTAAGACAATAAATCATAATTTTTTGAAAGCATGTCTGGAAAAAGACAATAATCAACTGTGAAATTATTATATCACATATTTAAATTACATGTTCCCACCGGTCGTCTGCTTTCTCGTAGTATGTTTTCGTAATTGCCACAGTTGTAGTAAAGTAGCAAATGTGGTCATGATTGTCAAGGTGAAGCCCAGCATTTCTTTTGTAGGTCCCCTTTCTTTTTCCACTTCTGCTTTCTCCTTTTGGTATGTTAGACGGAGTCAGCCCTACTCCCACATGTATCTGTCATCAGTGAAGGACTTGGACCTTCCAACGCCCTCATGTACTCCGATCTGTAAGGTACAAATGATGACAAATCGGTAGTGGCATCTTTTTCTGTGTCCACCTGGAGGTACTTCACTTTAGAGATACCAAGGTAGCTACTTTTCTTAATATTCCCATATATGTTCTCTGTCCACTCTTTCGAAAGTATGCATGGCGTGATTGTTTATTCATATGATGAAACGAATGATTGCTAGTACAAGCAAGCACGCATGAAATTTGCCAATCTTCTTCCATCTATGAAAACTTACCCATTGATGTCTTCGTTGGTGGAGATAGATGACAGGGATACAAAATTTTTGTTTCTGGCAGTGTTTGTTTGCTGTCCCAACTTATTTTTGTTCCGTCTCCAAAGTATAAGGATAGAAATTTTTTGTTCCTTCCAAGACTGTGGTACAAGATTTCTTGTCTCGAGGACAAAAACAAAACACATAAGTAACTTTAAGAAATACCCCTTCCTTCACATAAGCAATTTTTATTCTTAATTATATTATTAAACTCATCATCATCATTATTATTTATTATTATTATAAATTTTAAAATTATTATTATTATTATTATTAATTTATTATTATTATTATTAATTATTGTTATAAATTTTCTACTTATTATTATTCTTCTTATTATTAATATTATTAATTTTATTATACTAAATTAATTATCTTATTATTATTATTTATTATTGTTATTATTATTATAAAATTTGTAATTAATAATAATAATTATTATTATTATAATTATTAATTTTTGCTATTTCTGTTATTATTAATTATTATTATAAATTTGTACTTATTATTATTGTTGTTATTATTGTTATTATTATTATTATACGAAATTAATTTCTTCTTGTCATTGTTATTATTATTACTTGTTAACTTTTTTACTAATACAAATCATTTGTTTTAAAATAATCAATGAATTACATATTTCCAATCATATTATACTGTAGGGGTATTTTAGTCATTGATACTATTTTTATGTTCTGTTAACTGCAACCAAACACATTTCTATCCTCACGACAAACACAGTTTTATCTGTTTTGTCCATTACAACCAAACATCTCACTATCTCCAATTTTTGTTTTGTTTTGTCTCCAAAATTTTGTTTCATTCCGCATCTGCATATTGGAGACAGTAACCGAACACAACGTTACTTTCCATTGTAGACAATGTTGAGAAGTCACGACAAGTTCTGATAGAAATGACAACGAAAATTTTGTTATATTTTTCAAAAGTCATGATAACTAAAATTTTATAATAAGATTAGCACATAAAACATAATAAAGTATAAATCTTAATTTTTATTTAATAATAATAATGATAGTATGTCAATTACAAATACAACTAGGGCCTTATATAGCAATAAAACCCTAAAGATAGAGTGTTAAAAGGAAATAAAAACCTAAGATAATAAAATCCTAACTAATTAAGAGATAAGTGCAATGTTTGTCTTGGCCAATACTAACATTCATTTTGTTTTTGTTTTGGAGGTTTTTGTGTGTGAATCAGCCATGAGTCTATTACTAGTTACGTGTTAAACTTTGACACTAGTTTAATTTTAGAACTCCAATATGCAAAACCTACTAAAAAATGGCATTGGTTTACTTCCTTAGTTTGACATCAATTATATTCTGTAACTGTAATTCTTTTACTCAACTTAAAACATTTCACAAGTTGTCCAACCCTCCCATTATTTTCCTTGTCCTAAAAATGATTTTCCTCAAGATAAGATGGACAGTTCCTCTTCCAGTGTTCATTGGCTCTGCAATGAAAGAATGTTCCCTTGTCATTGCTCTTCTTCTTAACACCTCCTTTCAGCTTCATTAAATTAGTAGAAGCCTTTTGTTCTTGTTCTTATTATTTTTAAAGCCCTTTTTCTTACTCTTAGAAATATCCATAACAATCACAGAATTGGGTTTCTTTTTAAGGTACACTTTCGTAGTCTTAAGGATATTCAATAGTTCGGGTAATGATATATCCTTCTGATTTATGCGGAAGTTCATAACAAACTATGAAAAGCTTGAATTGAGAGGCTACAGTATTAGACTAACACTTAACTCAGACTAATGCTTAACTCATGGCCCATGACAAAACCTAATTGGGCTAATTTTTCAATATGCCCAATCATCTTAAGCATATATAGGTTAACTGAAGACCTTCTGCTATCTTGCATTGAAATAATGCCTTGGAGAATTGATACCTCTTCACCCTACTTTATGCACTAAACAACTCCGTGAGATGCAGAATCATAATAGGTGCATCTATTTTCTCATGCTGTCTCTGAAGCTCTTGAGACATGCTAGCCAACATCATATAGTCACGCCCATGACTTTTACACCTGGCACTTGAACCCTAGTTTTTAATATAAATAGACATGTTGCGACAGTAAAAACTTACGAAAGGTTGGATGAATTGTTCGTGAAATAAGAGGGGTAACATAAGCTTGCATTTTTGGAGATCCATGGAGGCCATAGAGGGTTAATCCTTCTTACTCCAGTTCATAGGGGATATCAAAGCTAAAGACACATTTTGGGTATCTCTTCATGCGTATTGTATTCTTTCTCTTTTAGGAATTGATTATGTTATCTTATGTTTATTGTTTGAATATTATTTAAAGATGATCTTAATGAGTTCATTGAATAGTTTTATTACAAACCCATTGCTGGAATCTTCAATATAATCCGTAATGGCTATGTTGACATTTGTTTGTGATGATTAATGATATTGAATCGCTAGGGATACAATCCATAATTGTTGTGTTTTTTATTGGTGTCGAATCATTAGGGATAACGTAACCCAGGTTAAATGATCCGAGCGTATGTTGTTGTTACCTTGATTAATTTGTTTTCCTAACTCGTAATGCAACTGTCCAATTAAATCGAAAGAGTTTATCATAGGTTGTTTGATAGCTAGGTTTAATTAACGAGCTTTTTTTTCATTAAACACGATCTAAGGGAAAACTAGGGTTAATAAAGCTTACTGTTAACCTACGATTAATAGTTGCTATGAGAGGTATAAGAATAACAATTCTATAAAGTATCTTTAATTATATGTAGGTCGATGTTGAACCGATGACCCAATCCTTAGTGTATTCATCACTTTTCTCATTTTTATATTTTTTTATTTAATTTGCTTTTGTTAGTTTAGTTTTATCTCATCTTCTTGTTTGAAAATCAAAACCCCCCATAACCTAAACATCGTTTATTTTCATAACAAAAGCTAACCAAATGCTCTCTGTGGAATCGACCTAGACTTACTACTAGTTATTTTTTTAGGTCTAGTTATTTTATGTAGTGTCACTACGTGCTGTATGAATTTTGACATTGTTGTCGAGGGGTACAGTTTTTTAATTTTTGTTCATGATTTTAATTGGTATTTCGTATATATTTGTCCATAATTAGTCTTTACATTTATTTCTTGATCTTTTGGAGTGATCATACGAACTTTAGTTATAGATGGGATAGCCAGCAAAATTACTTCGTTGATAATTCACAAGACACACAACAATTCCTAAATAGACCAAAAGGTTCTTATTACGACTTAGGTCTATCTCTAAAATAATTAGTTAATGATGTTGCTCCTAACACTTTACAATTTCAACAGGAGGAATGGCAACTTTGGCAGGATATAAGGTTTAATGTCCAAATTTTGGAGTGGCAATAAAACTCATGTACATCTTTGGAAGATTTAGTTATGTCTCTTTCTATTAATACTGTTCAATTTCAGTAGGATATAATTCTTAGAATCCATAACTTGGCAACCCAGGCAGATCAGATGATGGAAGCTCTCAACCGCCTAGCATCATAAAGTGATGAGACACAACCATCTCAACTCGAGGTGAACTTAAGGGACATTAGGAGAGGAGCTTGAGAATCTTGAGAATACTACTCAAGAAATTGCTTTTGAAGAAGAAGTTGAGAAGAAGTAGCTCGAAGGAGAAAAGGAAACATTATTCAACTCGAAGGTGAGTAGTGAGTCTTTAATTATTTTTAAGACTAAACCTTCACCTTTTCCTAGCAAGTTGGAGAAATTAAACGAGGAAGAAAAGGGTGAAGAGATATTCGAGATATTTCCAGAGTGCATGGACTCAGTAGAGATTAAGAATTTGAAAATAGGGAAGATGTCGAATATGAGAGATCATCAACTTAAGCCTTATCCTAAACAACCTCATGTAGAGAAAGCGCAAAACGTGAAACTTGAATATCATAATTTTGTCACATGAGAAGAAAAGTCTGGAGTCGAGCCAATGATAATAACCAAAGGCAATGCTTAGGCGGCAACCCAAGGGAAGTTTATTTCCTTTCCTTTATATTTTCACATTTGTTTCTTATATGCATATGTGTTTGTAAGTTTGTTTGTTCTTACATGTTTTTAAGTTTTCAAACAAAAAGAGAGAGAGGAAAAAACAAACAAACAAATAAACAAACAATTTCTCTTTTTCTATGGCTTCTAGGATTATATGGTAATAATTTGAGAGTAAATTAACTAGAAGAATCCATGGAAACTTTAACATAACTTTTACTCTTGTGAATGGTCAATATTCATTATCTTTAAAAGAGCAGTGACTAGTAGTAGACACAAGACAGCGAGATTTTGAGCCTTTATAGACTGACATATCTATACCAGTCTCATTGTCTTTTGTTTATGTGTGACCTTCATGATATGTACATCCTGACTTTGCTTTGATTTTCTATTAAAGACCACATATTTATCACACTCATTAACATGGAAATGATATAGGCATTCTTTGTTTCATAAGCTACATTAGCCAAATAGCCTACCTATTGATATGATTTTTCCTTGTTAAGCCCCCCTGAGCTTTAATTGTCTTTTCTTTTATTCTAACCACATTACATGCTTCAAACCTAAACAAATTTCCTACCCAAACCTTAAAGCTAATGGAGACTTTTTTTATTGTTGATGATTGTGGATGTACAAGAGTATAAGTGTGGGGGTGTGCATATACGCGGGGTGGTTATAATCATTAAAATGTCATTTTATGTCTTGTCAATGGATTCTAAGATTGATGTAACTTCTTTCAATTTTAAATGAAAAGAAAAAAGAAATTAAAGAAAGAAAAATATGTTTAAATAAAAGAAAGAAAAATATGTTTAAATAAAAGTATCTAGGAGGAAATGCAATTTTTTTAAACTCATGATTAGTTCTCCTCTTAAAGTTGTATTGAATGGGTGATTTGAGTATGTTACATATGAGGTAGATGTTGTTTTGGAAGGTTCACTCCTTATAGTTTCAATGTATTGTTTATCATCAATCTTTATAAGTGATCCCTTCTAATTAAGTTTGCTTTATGTTGTTTGTGTTGTGAGAGCTTGAATTAATTAAGTTTGCTTTATGTTGTTTGTGTTGTGAGAGCTTGAATTTGAGCTATGAAACATAGTTTTTACATTCATCATAGTTGATGTACATAATTGTGAGTGAGTGATGGTTTTTGCGCTTGATGGTATATTGAGTGTTTTTCTGTTACGGTTTGATCTAATTGCAAGATATGGGACTTGAATCCCATATTGGTTAAATACAAAATTGATATGGAATTTATAAGGACTTTGGCCTCTCTACCCTCATAAGCTAGCATTTGGGATGTGGCTCTCCTAAAGTGCTTATAAATTGGTATCAGAGCCGGTCTTGGAGTGGTGGCTCATAGAGTGGTGGCCTGGGAGTGCCAGCCGTGATCAACATGGCCGTGACCAACAAGGATCTTATAGTGGTGACCCATGGAGTGGTGACTTGAAAGTGTCAGCCGTGACCAACATGGCCGTGACCAATGAGGACATTGGTCCTTATGGGGGGACGAATGTTACGGTTTGATCTAATTGCAAGGTATGGGACTTGAATCCCATATTGGTTAAATACAAAATTGATATGGAATTTATAAGGACTTTGGGCTCTCTACCCTCATAAGCTAGCTTTTGGGGTGTGGCTCTCCTAAAGTCCTTATCAGATTCTTCTAGTCGGCGTATCTTCTCATCATTCCTCTCCAACATCTCAGCTAGGTTTGCTACACTCCTCTCTATCAAGTCAATTTTCTCCATTCTTCTAGTCACTACCATCCACTACCGAAACAAATTCAATCTAATGGCACCAAGAACGTGCTCTGATACCAATTGATAGAACTCACCCAAGTATTACTGTATTATTGGAATAAATGAATCAGATAGATCAAACAATCTCATCGATTCAGTATGATGTATTGATATTCAGTAGAAGTAAGCCAATACAACTGAAATACAAATCAGCCTATATGAGGGGCTGTACCTCCCAAACAAACTCACAGTCCAGAAATTCATGCATACCTCCTTACATGTCATTCCCCTCCTTATATATCCCATCCTACCCCAATTATTAGGTGACACCTGTCCCTTTTTTGTAACTAACTCACGTGCTAGGATTCTCCAACTTCTTCTTACGCCTACTGTATACTAATGGCCTTCTAACTCTATCAAGAAGTGTCAATAAAAACTTTTCATGTTTATTAACTTGCTTGAGTATAGTACTTTATTTCATTTTGTTATCAACGTGCTTTTGGTTGGTAGGCTCTTCCTGACGCTAACAAAGAAAATGGAGGCCATTTACTGGTTGATGATCGAAATAAATACAAGTCAATGTGGATTCGTGCGCATTCAACCCTGTGGATGATTGGAGGCTTTGCCTTTGTTGTGTACATGGGTCACCTGTACATCATGGCCATGGTTGTTGTCATTCAGATATTCATGGCAAGAGAATTATTCAATCTCCTTAGGAGAGCGCATGAGGATAGGCATCTCCCAGGATTTAGACTGTTGAATTGGTAATTGTATAACATTTGTTTCTTGTGTCAAAACTTGTCTGAACTTTTATGCTGTCTTTTCCTTATTCTTCTTTCATCACAAACTGAATTTTAGTCTTTGGTGGCAAAAATAACCTCAACTGTCATGTTTTTCCTAATTCTTCTTTAATCAGAATTGGATTTTAGTCTTTGATCAGTCTATTGTCTGAAACATTATGCCTCTTTTCAAATTTATCCATTTATTCATTTTTTTCAGGCACTTTTTCTTCACTGCAATGCTATTTGTGTATGGACGTATTCTCAGTCAACGTCTTGTCAACACTATGACTCCAGACAAGGTCCTCTATCGACTTGTGAGCAGCCTAATCAAGTATCATATGGTTATCTGTTATTCATTTTACATTGCAGGTATGTTTTATACATTATGAGTTTATGACAAATATATATATTAAACTGAAATTTGAAGTGTCAGCTATAGAATGGATTTATTTATTGTTTTCCTTGTGTTTTCTTATTATGCTTGTGAAATTTGCTTAGGTTTTATGTGGTTCATTCTTACGTTAAAGAAGAAGATGTACAAGTATCAATTTGGCCAGTATGCATGGACACACATGATTCTTATTGTGGTGTTCACACAGTCCTCTTTCGCTGTAGCCAACTTTTTTGAAGGAATTTTCTGGTAGCTCAATGTTCTCCATTCTTTTTCAATTTCTTATTCTTATGCAAGATTGAGTGCAATTCTTCTTGTCTTTAATAAAGGTGTTAAAGATGTATTTAGACTGTTGGAACACTACGTTCTTTTTATCTTTTCTATTTGTATTTTGATTGTGACATGTTAAATGATTTTATTTTCCATTTTATGACCCCTGGAAGGAGTAACTCGATACTCTGTTAGACGGAAGACTTCCCAATTGTTTTGCTGGCATGCAGGTTGTAATCCCAGCTATTGCTATCTCTTTAATTTCTCCATGCTTGTTTTGAATAATATATTACCAACAAATGGAAGTATTTTTGAATAACTCAATATGAAATTATTATTTGGAGTTGAATAAAAAGAAATTTATCATTCTCTGAGGGTCTATGTTCTAATATTTGAGGTAAAGAGCAAAAGTTACATAGAATCTAACAATTAGATACCTAAGGCTGCTTGTTTCGAGAATTTATTACTATGATTAGTTGGCAACTGAAAGTTGAAATTATGCACCAGTTAATTGGGGAGTCAGAAGCTGTATTGGTGAACTGTACAGTCTCTTTGAATTTGTGGATCAGCAAGATGATGAGGGTGCGGGTTCCTTCATCTCTTCATAACAGAGTTAATTCTTGCTAATAGGGATCATCATTTGCAAATCACAGAGGCCATACAGATCCTTAAAAATGCAATTTTCTAGTGGAACAACATTTTTAGTGGATCTTGATTTTTTTGTTTTTCCATAATTGTGTATTGACCTTGGTAAAATGGTTTTCTTTGGGAATTGCTTAGAAGCATTCCTGTTTCTTTTATGTTTTTCTCCCACATACAATTTGCCATAATTACCGACCTTTTGTTTGCAGATATATTTATCACTAATGATAATTAAAAGAATCTCTACTCTTGTGGATCTAGAAATCAGTATCGACTCCATGTATCCTGCATTCCTTATCTTGCAGCTTCTATTTGTTATTATATTCCATGCGATCAGACTTTGTAGTCTTTCACTTGCTTACTGATGGATGAAATGTTCTGGTGCTAATTTTACAATTATAGGTTTCTTTTCCCAGCATCACTAATTGTCATCAATGACATTTTTGCCTATATTTGCGGTTTCTTCTTTGGGAGAACTCCTTTGATCAAGATATCTCCAAAGAAAACTTGGGAGGGATTCATTGGAGCATCTGTCACAACTATAATCTCTGCATTTGTGGTGAGCATAGATTTTGTTCCTTGTCCAAACATAGCTACAAGAATCTGCTATGCATTGAGAACTAGTTTCAGCGATATATTGTCTTTAGTAGAGTATTGCTTCTGTATCTATCTTTGGTTTTCCCAAATGGCTGTTAGGAGACGTGAACCATTATGGTAGTGATGAATATTAATCTTAGAAACCATCATGTTCTCTCTGTTTTTGGTTTGTCATTGTTTTCTGTAGAGGGATCTTTGATTTTACAACTCTTCAAGTTAAACAGATTCATTTGTTTTGAAAAAACTGCCACTTTTTTCATGTCATGCAACAACTGAGTTTTCTGACTTAGATGGTATTATTTTCTACTTATGTCTGGCCAGTAATTGTTTGGAATTGCAGTTTTAGGATTCCTTTTTGTATAATATCTATCAGTTATCATGCTTTGGAATGTTATGATTTCTAACGTCATCTAATTTCCAATTGAGCATGGAGTGCCTCAAATGGATTTGGCAATAATAGAGTTAATGGGTTTTCTGCTTGCTTATGTAGCTCGCAAACCTCATGGGTCGTTTTCAATGGCTGACATGTCCAAGAAAGGTATTAATTCTGTTTGATCATTCTGTCTCATGACAGCAAATCATAGTACGCAAATTGTGAAAGAAATTTCTTGTATGCAGGACTTATCCACTGGTTGGCTTCAATGTGATCCTGGGCCTTTGTTTAAACCAGAGTATTGGACACTACCTAGGTGGATTTCTCAACGGGTAAGTTGTTTATGACCTTGAAATTGTTCTCTTTTTCTCCCACTTTCTCTTTCTGAATGTTTTCCTTTATTTTTTTATGTACTATGTTCTGAGATCTTTTTTCTGTAACTGAACTTCTAGTGCCTTTATCATTCTTAACAGTTTCCTTGGAAGGAAATCTCAATTCTACCAGTTCAATGGCATGCCATCTGGCTTGGATTGTTTGCATCCATAATAGCGCCTTTTGGTGGATTTTTTGCAAGTGGTTTTAAAAGAGCTTTTAAAATTAAGGTACATGACAGTTTTAGCTTCCACTAGATACACTGGTAAAGTAGTTGACATGCATGGCATATTCTGCAAGCCCTAGATGATGATACTGTCTGCTAATTTCATTTCCCTCCATGTTTTACAGGATTTTGGTGATAGCATTCCCGGTCATGGTGGAATCACAGATAGAATGGATTGCCAGGTGAGATATACTGAAAAGTCTTATACTGGTGATATTCTGATTATGATGATGTTAGAGCTTCTATTTTAGTCTCACTTCCGACCTTGTTGAATATTGCAGTTGAACATTATTCTTTGTTTTCTTTGTGCCAAAATCTTGTTATATTTTTTCCTTATTTCCTTCTTTGGCACACTTAAGCTTATTCTGCCTGCCTGCTCAATTCAGTAATTGCCATTGATTTTATACATAAAGCAGCATAGTCTGCTGTTGTATTATATACCTTGTATGTCATTGGTGAAGAGAACTTGAAAATCAAGGTTTGGTTGAACGTTACAAATCTGGATAACGCGATAATTGGTGCATTGCGATCTAAAATTGCATAGGCAGTTGTTGAAATCTAAAATTCTACAGCATGTGCACTGGTAGTATTGTGCCATGTTTGACCTTTTTTTTTGTTTTTTGAAATGTGTTGTTTGAACTTTTGTCTGGTCATAAGTCATCACTCAACCTTTCACAAAATATAAGCTTGAAGACCATCTTTCTTATTTTGTTTCTTAACAACGCATAACATTCTTATCATTGCAATATTCGGATGGGAAAACAGTTAAAAATGCTGTCCTGCATACCACTAATGGCTTTATCTGATAATGAATGCAGCTTTTCTATGGCATCAAATTTATCCAACGCATGAATTCCATTCTGACACATATTTCATATATGTAGATGGTTATGGCTGTGTTTGCATATATTTATCATCAATCATTTGTCGTGCCCCAAAGCCTCTCGGTTGAAAT
>JAOQMR010000007.1:23772610-23787895 GCA_027563865.1 Erythroxylum pelleterianum
TTAATACATATTCCAATAGTAAGCATATTTCGTACTAAATGTCGTTAATATTCTAACCCCTACTTTGGGGCGTTACACATAAATTATATAAGAGTAAAGTGGGGATATCAAGTTATGTACAGAAAAAAAAGAGTTAATAAAAACAGGTCGGGTATGGTATCCATCGGTTCGGGTTATCACTAGACCCATATCCAAATCCATATCCACATCTTTTTTTCAACATCCATTTAAAATCTATTTTTTAGCCTCCATATCAATTTTTTAGGGTCGGGTGGTGCGGATATTAATCGGGTTAAAAACCCACTGCCATCCCTAGTAGAGGCAGATAAAGAGCAATGTTCCTACAGGCAAGTGCACCGCCATTGATGACCAAGGTGAAGCAGACGACGGGGATCATGGGACTAGATGCGGTCCCCAATGCAAGGGAAGTACTGGTCAGTCTCTACACCAAAACCCTAAAGGAGATCCGGGCTTTGCCGGAGGACGAAGGCGATGGAGAGCTTCACAAAGCACAGACTCAAAATGTGTCAAGAGGAAGAAGATTGGGAGATGATCGAGAAAAAGCTCAGTTGCGGCCAGGTCGAGGAGCTCATCGAGGAGGCTCAAGACGAGCTCAAACTCATCGACAAAATGATCGATCCGTTATATTTCTAACTGTTTCTGTTTTTACTAACCTCTTGTGTTCTAGGTGATGTAAATGTTGTATGTTATATGTAGATATCTTATCCTTGGAGCTTATGAATTGTCATATAGAAGAAGTTGGATTAGTCTGTGAAATTGCTACAATATACGAAGGCTGTAATATTCTCTTGCAATTAGGGATGACAAATTAGCTAGTCAAGTTTGCCCGGGATATAGATTCGGTATTCAACTAGATTGGGTAGGGTTTGGGGTCTAGACAAAATTTTTCAACCTTATTAATATAGAAAGTAGTCAGAGACAGTGAAATGATATGAATATTGTCGTATCTTTCATTCTCATCACTGAATGTTATATACAGAAGAATTATTTACATGTAGCTGGAAGCTAACAATTCATAACAATAAGTTGTTATAGTTTAACGATAAGTAGTTACAGGCCAACAAGAAATTGTTACAGTGGAACGAACGTATTCTGAGAGTAGTCCTTAATATGCCCCCGCAAGAGCATGTCTCCATTGAGAACATGCATCTTGTGTCGTGGCACAACGTGAATCTGAGAGGGTAGTGGTTTGGTAAGGGCATCTGCGATCTGATCATGGGTCGAATATGTGCAACAATCAATTTTTCAGCTTAAACAAGTTGACGCACATAATGATAATCCAGTGCAATATGCTTCATTCTAGTATGAAACACTGGATTCTTACATAAATATGTAGCACCAAGATTGTCACAAAATAGGACTGGCAACCCTTTGAAAGGAAGATGAAGTTCAGATAATAAATTTTGTAACCACTGGAGTTCAGCCACCGTTTGTAACACCTCACTTCCTCAAGATGCATGCCCGACATCCTGAGTGATATTTAGACCGTGCCCCGCGAGGGTGGCATGCTAGAGCACCTAATCAGTCAAAACTCAGTATAAATTTTTTTTGAAACTACAAACATAGTATGCAAAAATAAATCATAAAATATGGCCCACTTTATTCTATAAACTTTTTTCAAATCAACATAATTTCGTTAATCACTAGGGCCCATTCCAGAAACAAAACACTCACAATCATAATGTCAATACAACATGATTACATTTGCATACACATTGTACAATCATTTCAGAATACATTCCTTAATACAAAATTTGCGGAAAATACAATTCAGTACGAAAATAAAGAAATACAATGCAGACGCGAACTGATCCCGGCCTCTATCCCTCACTTGCATACAGTAGGTATACTCCCGTTGCCTAACGGGGTATTCTTCTGATCCTAAAAAATTTTGGGTGAGTTTTGCGAACTCAATGAGGTAACTATCATTGATGGTTCACCCAATTCATGCAACACGTCATTTCACATAACAAATATTTCACAAAATTGCACTTCACATCAGTATCACATTTCACTTAAGCATAGGCAAATTTTTGGCATTGCAATCCAACAAACATACTTCACAAAATGCATATGAAATGCTCACGAGATACTTTTCCAATTATTACGTTGTTGTGATCGAGTGTCTAAACTGTCCCGTATCCACTTTGGATACCAGGCTCATTAATAACTATCCCTTATCCGATGAGGATACATGGCTCATTTTACATAGTGAGCCTTAGGCTCTTAATCACTGTCTGAGCTCGAGGCTCTTTTCACACATTGAGCTTTAAGCTCTAATAGATGGCTACTCTGGTTACATCTGCCATTATGTTTCATGCATTCATGAAATGGAATGCCTCAATTACATTTGCATAATCTCATTCACTCATGTTTACATATCATCGGACCTTAGTCCGGCATTCAACAATAAAGTTGAGAATCACACTTTCATTCATATGCAAATGCATATTTACAACACATTTATCATCGAACCATGGTCTGGCATTTGACAATTATATTATGTACACTTATTTCATCTCATTCACATATAAGTAGCACTTCAATATCTCATCATATTTCACAATCATCGGACCTTCTGTCCGGAATCAACACAATTCAATTCACATTCATTAAGCAATTCGAACATAATCTAACAAAACAAATAATTGAGTAGAACTGTCTAAGTTACTCACAATTTACTCTCGAAGCTAATGTCTGGAAGTTCTGGCAATATCTGGAGGTTGACGTTCCAGTTGCTCTTCTATAACAAACAACATATACATATATCACAATTTGTATAATCATAAGTGTTTAATAATGCACATAAATGAAATGAAATATGTACAATGCATGTTCATGACAATCCTGGGTATCTTACCATCAATTTCATCACTAAATCATTCGCATTTTAAAACTCTTCTAAGTATAATTTATACTTAGGTTTATGCCTCACTAAAACCATTAAATTCACTATTGCTTTCTCATTAACTCACTTCAAATTTTTTTTCCAAGTCACACTTTTAGGTCTACTGTTCACATTTAATCAGAAAGTGAAATTGGTGTAATTTGGTCATACTCTCTCATAGAAAAGTGTTCCTCTATGTCTTATGTTTCTATTGACACCAAAATCACTCAATTTGGTTCAGTATTTTAAAAGATATACCTTAAACATTTTCGGACTACTCTTATCGAAAACAGTAGACTATACACCACTTCCAACCAGAAATTGAACATCTTAAAGACTGAATCACAATTAGACTTTTTCATATGATATATAGCCCTATTTCTCTAATTTACTTTAAATAAAAAATCATCTCAATTAGAATCCTATAGATCCAGATATAATCAAAACACTGAAGTCTGTTTAGTAAAATTAATCCCGTCAATTATAATACTTTAGAATAGTCACATTTCCATCTTAAATTCACTAACCAAATCAATTCAGAAAGCTATAATTTTTGGTGGAGATGTAATTAAATGTCTTATAAATCTATTGGTCTAAGAATTAAGTCATTTGGACATCGGGTGAAGAAGTTATAGTCGAAAGAAGCAAGATGGTTCTACTTGCAAGAGAGTAAACTACTAAGGAGCACTGTAGCATGACAAGACGATTAAACATTCACTCTTGCAATTAACTCACAGGCGTGAGAGTGAACATTCACGCTTATGCAGGAGTCACACCTATGAGAATAAATCATGGGTGTGAGAATAATTCACGGGGTTGAGAGATAATAAAACACTAAAATGTTAAACTGAACACTCACTCCATCTGTCCCTTGTTTTCCATTCAATCTTCCTTAGTTTATTTCAGATTGTTATGAATTTTCGTGGAGGTAGAGCAATATCTTAAGAGTCCAATGGATTAAGAACCAAGTCATTTGCAGGTCGAACGAAGAAGATATACCCAAAAACTCATCAAATGTTCATTAGCTAACAACTTTCTAAAGACTGCACGATAGCGATTTTCACCATTAAGCTCCCGATGCACGATGGCGACATTCATTAACAAACTACCAAAGCGACTTTCATTCCTTCATGCAAAAGCACGACGGTGCAAACCCATCATCCTTAAAACGCGTTTTGTTGCTAATTCTCAGAGTCAAAAGTCACCGTCGTGCTTATGCACGACTGTGCTTCTCCCCTAAATTCTCAAAAGTCACTGTCGTGCATAACTTCTTCTTCTTCCTTGAAATCAAACTTCTAAACTCCATAACTTTTGATCCAAAACTCCAAAATTCACAAGCTTTATATCAATGGAAAGCTTGAAGAAAGATCTACAACTTCTATGAAGACCATTTTGTCAAAATCACTCTAGATCAGCACAGTAAATTCACAGAAGTTTAAATCACAAAATTCAACTCTCTGCTATTCATTCTCAGAAATTCTCCAGACTTCAATTTTCCAAAATCCAACACTTCAATTTTTATTCTAGTCATTTCCACTCCATTTCAATCAACTCATTCACCATAAATTCATACTACTCCCTAAATATGCAGATTTAATCAAAATCTTTAAAATCATCCAAAAATTCAGATATCCATATTCCACTCTTCATGTTCTGCATTTTCAACTTTTTTCTATATTCTCAATTTTCCTCTCAACTTTTATTTATACACTCATACCCATCTTAGACCATCATTTTACAACTACTCTTCAATTCAAAAATTATTTTCTTGATCAACTCTAAAGCATTCACTTATTCACGCACACACACACACACACACATATATACATGCACAGTGAAGAAACAGAACATGTATCTTGCATAACTATAATTTTCTACACTCACCTCATACACTATTTTATTGCTCTTTCTAACTCCAAAATCATTTTTACAACACCTAATCACTAACAATCCATCAACTACTAAATTAACACTATAACCACATTTTTTTCATCCCATCAATACAGTGTTCATGAATATACATGTAAATCCCATGTTTATGCAGATGACAGTAATTCATCAAATTTATTTCATAAATCCACAACTCTAAAGGATTTACTCAATACTTGTTAAAAATTTCAAAATCTTCAATTATCTTCAAGCCCTAAACTCCATGCAAAATCACGTAATTCACTATGAACACTAACCAACTTCTGGTTTTTCTTAAGGCAGAAGAAACAATTAACAGTGGGGAAATGGTGTGGGATATGAAAAAACAAAGTTAACTCTCAGAAGGAGTTTGATGGAAAATTCTGTGTATTGGTAGAACTTGACAAAGATGACTACGAAGAACGTAACTTAGATATATAACACTTACTCTATTTAACTCTCAGAGATCATGACTTACTTCAACAACAGTATAAAAAGCAACTTTGTTAGTGACACTTGTTACTTTCCTGATGTCTAAGCTCTAACCAAGTTTCTTCTGGACTAATCTCTTTAACTCTCATCTTTACAATCCAATTATCTCCAGTATTCCTTTAACTCCTTTTTCCTATTTTCCAAAATACTCTATAATTTTTGAAAAATAATCCTAAATTCACCAAAATTTACAAATACAACAATTCCACTAATCAATAATATTTCCAATAATATCACAACTCAATCCAATTATACCCGGAATTATTCATGAATGCATGCATAATTATTTTCATGTGTAGAAAAAATTACTATTCACGTATATGTGTATGTCATATTATGCATAAGCATGAAAAAATGCATTTCTAAGCTCTCATTGATCACTCATATTTACTATTCTAGTCTTCCCACAAGTAATGGGATGTTACACCATTGTTGCAAGAGAACGATACTCAGCTTCAGTGGAGGAACATGCAACTGTTCATTGTCGTTTTGAGTGCCAAGAGACTAGATTTCCATCGAAGTAAATAAGATAAGTCGAGGTAAATGTTTTGTCGTCACTATTACCTGCCCAGTCTGCATCACTGTATGCCTGAAGAGGTGACTGAATGACACTAAAGAGCTGAAGAGCCATTTGTTTCAGCTTATGAAGTTGTAATCCAAATTTTATGGTTCCTTTGAGATATTGATAAACCCTTTTTACTTGTTGTAAGTGGGTAATAGTAAGAGCATGCATAAACTGAGCAAGTTTATTTACCGAAAACACCACTTCCGGTCTTGTGTGAGCTAAGTACTGAAGAGAGCCAACCATTTGTTTATAGATCAAAGCATTAGTTGGAGCAGTATCATCATCAAGGCACAGTGGAGTTGAGAGACATAAGGGTGTTGACACAGGTCTTGCATCAGTCATACCAAAACACTCCAAAATGTCCATGACATATTTATGTTGAGAGAGGAATAACCCATTGGCTGTGGGAATAATTTCAATCCCCAAAAAATAAGACGAAAAACCCAGTTGCTTTAAGGAGAAGGTCGTCGATAAGGTAGTAATGAAGTTGGACAAAAAAGTCGATGAGCTTCCTGTCAGGAGTAAATCATCCACATATACCAAAAAATACGCAACAACTCTATCATAGTTATAAATGAATAGAGATGGATCACTGATACTATTCCGAAAACCATAGGAGAGAATGAAGTGCTTCAGTGAATCATACCAAGCTCGGGTAGCCTGTCGAAGACCATAAATAGCCTTGTGTAATTTACAGACATAGTTAGGGTGATCTGGATCGACAAAATAAGGTTGTTTCATATAAACATATTCTATTAAGTCTCCTTGTAAAAAGGAACTATTTACATCCATTTGACATATAGACCAACTGTGAGCAATTGCAATTGTAAATATGATCTTGAGAGTTTGTGGTTTAATAACTGGTGCAAAAGTTTTATGAAAATCCAAACTTGGGGTTTGCGTAAACCTTTTGCAACCAACCTTGATTTATACCGAGCAACAAAACCATCTAGCTGACGTTTTATCCTATACAGTCATTTGTTTCCAACAACATTACATCATGGAGGTGCTGGAACTAGGTCCCAAGTATGGTTATTGATGAGAGCATCAAATTCATCATTCATTGAAGTTCTCCATAGGGGATCCTTCATGGCTTGTGAAATACACGATGGTTCAAGAGTAACTGGTAGTGGATGTTTACTGACTTGATATATCTTTTTCAGTTTATGAATGTTGTTCTTGGCTCGAGTTTGCATTGGATATACATTTGTTGTGGCTGGGACGACAAAAGAAGGTGGTGCATGATGAGCTAAAGACTGTGGCGGGTCTGTTGGTGCAGTCAAGAAGGCAGTAGGCAAGGAAGGCACTGATACAACGTTGTCCGTTACAGGATGAGTGATATTACAGTCCCTTTTCGTAGTGAGTGAGCAAGACTGGACAGGATTGGACATAGTTGGTTATGAAGGTAGAGACGACTTCAGGCATGAATTAGAGGCTGGCACAGACTGACTCATATTAAGGAATGGAACTACGTAGGAAGATGTGGAGGCAGGTGGTGCACTGGGGAAATTGGGCAGGAGTTTGGAGGGGCTAAGGGAGGCATAAGGGAAAGAATTATCATAAAAGGTAACATGTCTGGATATATAGGTCTTGTTGGTGAGAGGATCATGACAAAGGTAGGCATATTGTGAGTTGGAATAACCTATAAATATGCATGGTGTAGATTGGTTTTGTAATTTATGATGGGTATAAGATTGAAGACAAGGAAAGCATAAGCAACCAAAGGAATGCAGGTGACGATAATTTGGAGGAGATTTATGTAAAACCTCATAAGGAGAGTGCATTTGGAGGATTGGCATGGGTAACCTATTTATGAGATATACCACAGTTTGAAAAACATGGGTCTAGAAGGTGGATGGTATTGTGGACTGATGAAGAAGGGCTCGGCAAGTTTCGACAATGTGCCGATGACTTCTTTTAGCTGTTCCATTTAACTCAGGTGTATGAGGAGGGGTGGTAAAATGTGTGATCCCATGTTGTTCCAAAAAAGAGTTAAGAGCAATGTATTCACCTTCATTGTCACTATATACAGATGTAATTTTGGTGTTAAAGAAGGTTTTAGCAAAAAATGGATAACACTTCAAATTTCTTTCGGATGGCCTACAACCAAATGTATTTGGCAAAGTTATCAACAAATACTACATAATATCGAAAACCATCAATCGATTTAACAGGTGTCGAACCCCAAAAGAGGACGACTACTTGTAAGTTGCATATTTGAAAAAGACAATTTATGGCTCTTAGCACAAGCACAGGACACACAAGGACTCAGAGAAGTATTCTAAATACAAAGGAGAAAACGTTTATTTAGATGCTGAAGTATAGGTGTGGTCGAATGACCTAAGATGTGATGCCAATCCCGAGTGGAGACATGGGTAGCGACATTGGCAATATGAAACTTCTTAGGAAAGGAAATGTAATACAAATCATCAGCACAATTACCTTGCATTAGTACCTCCCTGGTCTTGACATCCTTGACCTAAAAATGAGTGGAGAAAAATTCAACCAAGACCCAATTAGCAGTGCATAGCTTAGAAATCGAAAGTAAATTATGTTTAAGGGTTGGAACATGTAAAACATCAGATAAAGATAAAGATTTAGTGGGAGTAGTGAGGGTTATGATACTAGTATTGATAATTGATAATTCAATACCATTTTCGACTATCAGTTGATCGGAGCCATCATAAGGAGTTGCAAGCGAAAGATTATGAAGATCATTGGTGATATGATGGGAAGCACCGGAATCAACGATCCATTTATTAGAAGAAAGCTCTACTGTCTTGTGTGTGTGATGTGCCGAAGGATTCCTGTTGCGAGGTCGTCTATGAAGTTTAAAACAGCGACGTGTCGTATATCCCGATTTCTCACAGTGTTGACAAATGACGGAAAAATATGTATCACTGCCAGCTATGGTCTGGACTGGTGACACAGAAACATCAATTCCTGAAGGTCTAGACGGGCGTTGCTGGTGTGATGTGGAACTTGGCAGTGACCCCTGCGTTAAGTTGCGAGGTCGTTGTTGGTGCCAGTTCGTGCGATAGCCAAGCAACGCCATTGCAGATGTAGAATCAGACCTAACCATCCGTGTCAGGTAAGCCTCATGATCAAGAAGCTTCTCATGAAGTTCTTTAAAAGAAATGGGAGATTCACGTGCCCGGATGGCCACTACAATCTCTTTAAAGTCAGATCCAATGCCATTGAGAACATGTATAATGAGATTTGTGTCATCAAGTGGGCTGCCAATAATGGCTAATTCATCAGCAATGCGTTTAAGCCGTCATAGGAAAACAACTACTGTTTGCTCTCCTCTTTCCATACAAGTTAGTCACTCTTTTAGTGAAAAAATTCTAGAGCGAGAGCTACTCGCATAAGTTTTGCCAAGAAACTCCCAAGCCTATTTAGACGAGGTAACCGAACCAAGAAAGGTTACAATGTTTTTTGCAACAGAGGAAATAATGGCTGTAATGAGAAGTTGATCCTGTCTAATCCAGTGAGTATAGCCAGGATCAGTAACTGGAGGACACGGGAAGGATCCATCCGTGTAACCTTGTAGTCCGTAGCCAATGAGGAGTGCAGTCATCTACACTCTCCAAGCCAGAAAGTTTGCTCTATTGAGTTTAATTGAAGCAATATTCAAAACAATCAAAGATGAGTTGTTGAACGGGATTATGTTTGCAGGACTAGTAGTGCTTGAGGTATCTTCTGGAGTGGTCATATCGTGGAGGAGAATGGTCACTTAGAAATCGTAGATAGAACAAAGGTGAACACACACACGACAGAGAGTAACAAAAATAGTAGGACCTGCTGTTAGGCTTTGTTGAGCTCTGATATCATATAGAAAGTAGTCAGAGACAGTGAAATGATATGAATATTATCGTATCTTTCATTCTCATCACTGAATGTTATATACAAAAGAATTATTTACATACAGCTGGAAGCTAACAATTCATAACAATAAGTTGTTATAGTTTAACGATAAGTAGTTACACGCCAACAAGAAATTGTTACAGTGAAACGAACGTATTCTGAGAGTAGTCCTTAATAATTAATCATGGAAAATTAGTCAGTCCAGGCTTAGCCGAAGTCAATGAATCAAGTTAGATTTTATGAAGCTCGAATTTGGACCCAAGCCTTTGGGGTTAGGACCCGGTTTGGCCCTTTGCCAACCCTATTCACATTGGTTGCAATATCCATGTTTTTTCTCTGCAGCAATAGTCTGCAACTACAGTTACACCTGATAGTGAATAAGTGTACATGGTAGATAACTTGGGAAATGTTGGCAAACCATGAATGAACCAGGTTCAAGTTTTATGTATAAGACTAGTCAGTCAAACACGGCAGCATCTTCTGAACAGTTAGTTCTTTCGTATTTGTCCTATATTACCATTTGTCACTGATGATTTCTCTATTTGTATTGAATCAAAGAGTGGGATCCTTGGGGCTTCCCTGATGACTATGATTGTGAAGTTGTAGAAGACAATTCTCCTGTTCCTAAGCATGTTCCTCTGCACTGACCTGGTCCTCTCCCAGAAGACTTCTACAAAATGCTTGAGGCTGTGCAGTCACACGTCAAGAATGATGAGCTTGCAGTCTCTTCTGGTCAGCCATAGAATTGATATTCGTGGTATTGCTTTGAGAAAATTTGGGGTCTACAGTTGAATCAGTAGCTTTATTCTTAGTCCTTACTTCCTGTTTTGCATATTTAATAGGAGTTCAACTTGCAAGGCAGTCACACGATCTGTTCAGTGAATAATCTCAGCTTGATTAGCTACATAAAGTTTGTTGGCTTTTGCAATTCTTATTCTTCATTCCTGTACTTCTTTTAATTTTTCCATTTAGTTTCGCCTTATCAGCTTCCTCAATCTCATTAACCCAGTAGTTTCTTCTCCATCATCACAGCAATCTTTTTCTAGATACAAGTCTACCCGCAGCTAATTGAATGCAGGATCTTACAGATCAAACTCAATGCCCAACTTGCGATATCTTCCCCTAGAAGATCCTATAAACCTTGCAGGATATCGGCAAGGTTTTGTAGATAGAAGCTTTTGGCTTGCAAGGCAGAGTTTCTACTGCTTCCATGGCTTCCTCAATCGACCAAATCGACGGCCTAGAAGATCAACTAAACATGCATAGTGATCCATTTTGGTGCTAAACTCCTGAAATCTCATAGAATGGAAGTACTTGATAAGGGGATCAGATCCTCTGTCCCTTTTAATCAGTTCCTATTCTGTACCATGACCTTTCATCTACAATTTTACTGGGGATCAAATCCTCTATCCCTTTAATCAGTTCCTATCCTGTTCCATAAACTTTCATCCACAAATTTTACTAAGTCTATTATGTGTCATGACCTTTCATCCACAAATTTTACTAGTCCTTTGTTCATTTTATTCAATTCCTATCCTGTGTCATGACCTTTCATCTACAAATGTTATGGGTCGTAGTAAAATTTGTGGATGAAATGTTATATGAATTGAAAAAAAGGGCATAGGATCCATGCCCTTGTTAAGTGCATAAATTCATGTATCCGCTAGTCACACTCAGGTATGACAAGAGGTCTAGTCGGACAAGCCAATGATGCCTGACGTTACCGCAAAAATATGTGGCTTGAGTTCAAGCACGACATTATTTTGGTCAAGAAAGTTTAGTCAATTTGGGCTTATTCTGCCGATCTGGCCATGTCTGGTAACATTTTAAGCAGATTTATCAACAAAAAATAATTAACAAGGCTTGTATATACAGTTGAATCTGGGAATAACAATGGGTTGGGTTGGGCATGGAAATTAACTTTGGGCTTGAAAATTAATTATATAGTTTAAGCTCAAATTTGATTTGTCTGATTTTTCAATTAAAATTTTTAAAAAATATTGTTTCGTTGAAACTGAAACTTTTTAAAATTTTTAAGTTTGGGGTCAATTAATTTCAAGTCAAGTTTGGCTATATTGGAATCAGGTTCGGACTTAATTATCAAGTCTAGTGGAATCTATGATTCATTAATTTTAAGCTGAGAGTTGAATTGAGATGTGAGTTTTATTATTTCTTCAAAATGAAGATTTACAAAATAAAAAATTACGTGATATGGTGTTTTAAATTCAATATGCCTATTTTTGAACTATAAGATTTATAAAAAATTTTAATTTAATATGATATTGTAAATTTATTTTAGCATCAACCTGATATGATGTTTCATGAACAAGTGATTCAACAATGGTAGTTTGTGTCTATTTTTCTCAATAAATTGTTGAAGTAATAATCAATTCTAATTAATAATGGTGGATTAAATATTAAAGTGTTTATTTTTATTAGTATATTAATAAAATAATGATATATTTTAATTAACATTTACAAATATTAATAATGGTCGATTAAATATTAAAGTGTTTATTTTTATTACTATATTAATAAAATAATGATCTATTTTAATTAACATTTGCAAATATTAATAATGGTCGATCTTAATTATGCCTTTTGACTCACGACGTACATTTTTTTAAGTATCACCATGAACAAATTAATGATTTAATAAATTATTAATATTTGCAAATATTAATATAAAAATGTACGTGGGTTAAAAGGTCATTTAGTCTGTCTAAATAATCACATCAGGACATTGACTTGAAAGTCTCCTCGCAGTGCAGTTTCAAAAGTAGACATTAAAGCATCTAATCAGTTATTCCTCTGTTCCAGATAGTTCTTCGACTCTCCCATGGCTTCCGATCTCGAAAAGAAGGCGAAAGAGGCGTTCATCGACGACAACTTAGAGCTCGCCGTTGATCTCTATTCTCAGGCCATTGACTTTAACCCTAATAGCGCCGAGCTCTTGGCCGACCGCGCTCAAGCCAACATCAAACTCAGTAATTTCACTGGTAATCCTCTCTCTGTTCTTATCTTGTAAGAGAAATTTAAGTAAGGTAACTAGTTTTCTGCTGCTAGTGTGATTGGTAAAACAAAGAGAAATTTATGGAAGTTGGGTAATAATTTGTAATTAATTGAATTTGTATGGTGGTCTCTTGAGTATCTGAGTGTTAATATTTTGTTGTTTTCGTTATGGTTGTGGAAATGTTTACCTTTTGAACGGTATAAGCAAGGGATTGTGTTTATTCTAGTCTATGTAGTATGTAATGATATAGGATCAAAAGGTGAGTATCTACTATGTTTTCTTTTTGGGAAAGGTATCTACTATGTTTTATTAATTGTTTGCTTCGATGTTCAGAGGCGGTAGCTGATGCAAACAGGGCTATAGAGTTGGACTCCTCTTTGACGAGAGCATATTTGCGAAAGGGGTTAGTCCGTTGCTGGATTTTGTTTTTGGTACTCTTGGATTTGACTGATATGTCTTATTTGCTTGGTACTTGCACGTGTATCTAAACAGACATTTGTTGTGGAAAGCTGCTTAGGAAGTTCAGGTTGTGATGATGCGTCTTTATGCCTTTGATAGTTTCCCGGGTGATTTGCGTTTTGCCTGACCATAACTGGTTTTATGTCAAGGGCAACCTTTATATTCTATACAATAAATAATTTCTGGTATACAACTAGGTAATATATTTGACAATCAGATCCGAATTGTCTTAATCCCAGCTTGGTGGGGTTGTCTCATTCTGCTTTGTAGCCTTTGTTTTATTGTTTCTTTATTGTGTTTTTCACCACATCATTATCATTGGCATTTGGGCCATCATATCAATGAAAAAGAAGAAAATATAAAATTGTTCTTTGAAATTTGTTCCCCTTTCCATTGATTGATATGTGCTTGCATTTAATCTTTGTTAACTTATGCAAACTATTAGATAGATGGTTAAGCATCTTCTTAGTTCTATGGTGGAGTGCGTGTTGTTTGATGTACTTATGCTACCTGTTTGCATGAGAAGGTGATCTATAATTCGAAGTACATATTTTTAGTTGTTTACGAACCATATGTAGAGATTTGTGATTACTACAGCACAAGCTTCTATAACATGCCTTTTCTCTTCTCTTTAGGTTGTTTGGTTAGTTGGCTGTATTTTCTTGTTTCAAGTGCCACCAATCCCCATGCAGTCATTCTTTTAATTTCTCGGGAAAAAATTCCCATGCAATTATTATAACTTGAAACTGTTTAGCGCCAGTATCCCTTGCAGACTTTTTTTATTGCATTATTCTATTGCAGCATTGCGTGCCTGAAGCTTGAGGAGTATCAGACAGCTAAGGCAGCGTTAGAAACTGGTGCTTCTTTGGAACCAGGAGAGTCGAGATTCATTGATTTAATCAAAGAGTGCGACAAGCGCATTGCTGGTATGAAAATGTTAATCTTCTCTTGAGACTGATTTCTTGAATTTGCAGTTGTTTGTTGGCAAATAGCTGCCTTCTGTCATAAATTGCATGTGATAAAGATAAAATTTGGTGTGCAATTTCAGAGGAAACCGGTCACTTTTCAAAGCAGACACCCGATGTCGCAAAGGATACTGCTTCCTTGCCAGATCCTCAGCCTGTTAGTGATGTCTCCAGTGAGGCAACAGCAGTACCACCTGCCAAGCCAAGATACAGGTTTGTGTCAATATTGGGGATTAATGTGTTTGTAGACCATGTCAGTCAAGGATGTGATTGATCTGGTGAGTATTGCAGGCATGAGTTCTACCAGAAGGCAGATGTGGTTGTTATAAGCATATTTGCAAAAGGCATACCTCCAAGTTGTGTTTCTGTTGATTATGGTGAACAAATAGTATGGGCACCAACTGAACGCTTCCTATTATTATAAATTTTATCAATATGGACAGTTGGATTAGACATCTTTCTGACATTAGTGTGTTGTTTTGCAGTTAAGTGTCAGCATTAATATTCCTGATCAAGAGGAGTACCATTTTCAACCTCGTTTATTTGGGAAGGTTTTACATTAAACTTATGCTGCTTCAAAGCTCTTTGTATGTGTGTGTGAGAGTAGGCTGTTAATTTCTTGGCATTTACTTGTCCCATAAGAAACGAAAGGTCGAGCAATATGTTTTTCCCATTTGATTTTTTCAAGATCTTTAAGAAATTACTTATTCACAATCGTGCTTCACCATTCATAGTGCTCTTTTTCAACCTGTTGCTAATTCCACCTGTGTCTCACTAGAACCCCTTGTGATTATTGCATTGTATTCTTGACCATTTCTTTACTGCTAACAGATCGTACCTGCAAACTGCAAGTATGATGTGTTGTCCACAAAAATTGAAATCCGCCTAGCAAAAGCTGAACCAATACATTGGAACTCTCTTGAATACAGCAAGGAACCAGCAGTCTTACAAAGGGCTATGGTCGTCTCTGGTATGTAATAATGCTAGTCTGATTGTTCATCTCCTGTGCCTCTTTTAACCTTTTACGATGCTAGTTCTTTAGTCCATGGTTGCCTCAAGGAATCATTTTCTTCCTTATTTTTTAAAATTCCACCCTATTTACTTTTTA
>JAOQMR010000007.1:23794143-23805451 GCA_027563865.1 Erythroxylum pelleterianum
AGACTTTGGAATCATAAAAACACTCATGCAGTAAGAAGGAATGGCCTGAGCAACAGATTTTAAGAGGACCTCTTTACCAGCTCTTGAGAGAAATCTATTGTTCCAGGTATTCACCCTTTGCCACAGTTTATCTCTGATATAAGTGAAAATTTGTTTCTTTCTTCTCCCAATAAAAGATGGCAACCCTAAATATTGCCCTTGATCTAGTGGAGTAAAAACCCCAAGGATATCGGAACATTTTCTCCGCTCATCAAGTCTAACATGAGGACTAAACAAAATGCTCGATTTTTGATAATTGATAGACTGACCTGAAGCTGCTGCATAGTCCTGCAAAATGCGCTGAATAACACCACATTCTATCTCAGAGGCAGTAAAAAAGAGCAAGGAATCGTCAGCAAAGAATAGGTGAGAGATTCGGGGTCCTCGCAAGCTAGCCCGACACCCATGAATGGAACCTTGTCTCTCAGCATGACTAAGGAGGCAAGATAGACCTTCTGCACAGATAATAAAGAGGTAAGGAGAAATAGGATCCCCTTGACGGAGCCCTCTACCTGGAATAATAGGGTCAAGCTCACACCCATTTAACAAAATCGAATACTTGACATTCCGCACACAAAGCATCATCAATTTGATCCACCTCGCATCAAAACCCAAAGCAAGGAGCATAGATTCTAGAAAGCCCCAATCTACCCGATCATAGGCCTTGGAGATGTCAATTTTCAGCACAGCATTGCCCAACCCTCCTGTTTTTGCTTTCATCCCATGAATTAATTCAAAAGCAACCAACACATTGTCAGATATTAATCGCCCTGGGACAAATGCAGACTGGTACTCAGAAATAATATGAGGGAGGATATGTTTCAACCGATTGGCTAAGACCTTAGACACTATTTTGTACAGGACATTACAAAGAGCTATAGGTCGCAGGTCCGTCACATATGCAGGATTCGCAATTTTGGGAATTAAAACAATGAAGGTATCTGTCAACGTAGCAGGAAAAGTACCTGTCATAAGCCATGTGGTACAATCGTTGACAATGTCATCTCCGATCACCTCCCAAAACTTCTGATAAAAGGCTGGGTTAAGTCCATCTGGGCCAGGAGACTTATCCGGGTGCATATGGAATAGGGCAGCGCGAAACTCCTCCTTCGAGAAAGGAGCGAGAAGGCGCTCATTGTCTGCTGGGGTTACCCGTCGTGGGACAGTATGTGAGACCCAGCTATAATCGGCTGCTCCTGCGCGAAACAGATCTGAAAAATATTGCCCCACTATTGCTTGCATGCCCTGTGGATCCGACACCCGGTTATTCAAACTATCTCTCAAGGCGGTGATTCTATTAGCTTTCCGTCTGACATTGATTTGGGAATGGAAGAATTTAGAATTGCGATCCCCATCCTTTAACCAAAATGCCTTCGCTCTCTGTCGCCATCGAACTTCTTCATGCTCAAGTAATCGGTTATATGCAGCCTTCAATCTCCCTACTTCGGTATTATCAACTGGACTACGGCTGTCCAACAGGACAGCTAATGCATCTCCTACATCCTTCTTCCGTTTAATTAACTCCCGATGAAGCCTCCCCCCCATGTGTCTAATGCCACACAACAAGAGTGCTTTTTATCCATTGTACAGCTTAAGCCCGGCCTCCTCCAAGCGTCCGTCACAACATTCAGAATAGCAGAATCCAAGAGCCAGGAATTTTCAAATCTAAATCGCTTCTGACGCCATGTATGGAGGGATTTCTCAAGAACGATAATAAGGGGCATATGATCCGAAACAGTAGTAACAGTGGGAAAATAGAGACAATCAGGAAACTGGTGAAGGAAATCACTAGTGGCTACCGCCCGATCCAGTCTTTCCCGCACTACTATATTCGGCCCAAGACGGCGTTCCCACGTAAACAAAGAGCCCGAATGAGGTATCTCAAAAAGGTGAGCATCCTGTAAAGCACTTCGAAACCCCGAGCAAAGAAAGTTAGGATGTTCAACTCCCCCTTGTTTCTCCATGGGTGACAACAGATCATTAAAATCGCCTATACAAAGCCATTTGTCATAGGTCTGATCAGCCAATGAGCGAAGCAGATTCCAAGAATCTGTACGGCGTTGTCTCTCTGGGAAGCCATAGAATCCAGTCAATCGCCAACAACCCCCCTCCATACCTGAAATAACAGCATCAATGACATTATTTGAGTAAGACCGTACATTTACCTTCACCTCCTTAGTCCAAAGAAGAGCAAGACCTCCTCCTCTACCCAAACGATCCACTCCAAAGCAAGAATCAAATCCCAGACTCCTTTTGATAGTATCCAAACGAGATGCTTCGATCATAGTTTCCATCAGAAAGATGATCGAAGGTTTATGGCAATAGATTAGGTCTTTCAACGACCTCACTGTGCGGGGGTTGCCAAGTCCCCGACAGTTCCAGCTAAAGATTTTCATGGTGATCGGCGGGCCTGCGTAGCAGTGCCAGCCGTTGAGAAATGATCTTGCGATAAGCTCTGAAAGAGGGGTGCGCCAGTCGAATCTGTGGTTCCAGAAACGAGAGGAAGCTGTTGGTTTTCCTGCCTCTGTCTTTTCTTACCTTCATCTACATACATTGGATTATGCTCAGCCGCCAAATCATGGTCCATTACTACCGAAGTCTCCCCTGCAAGGAAGTGATTCCTCACATCCAACCCATGCCCATGCTGAACACATATCTGTTTTCCCACTACCTTGTCGGAAGTATGAGGCACAATAGGGGTCGAAGATTGCATAAGGGGGTTTTGTATTTTTAAGGCCCCAAATTGATATCTGTCCCGGGTCAAGTGCCCACCATCCTCCGATCGCAACCAAGAGCTTGTTGCAGGAGTGTTCCGCCGGATCGGAGCCACAATATCATCAGTCCACTGGAAAACAAGCTCCGAAGCTGGCTTCTCCAATCTTAAATCGCAGTAAAAGTCCACATGTCCAAGACGCCCACAGAGATAACAAAATGAGGAGAGGCGTTCATACTTGAACTCTGCATAGAGAGTGGTGCCATCAGCCAGACTGAGTTTCTTCTTGCGAAACAGAGGTTGAAAAACATCAATAGACACCCGCAATCTCATATATGGACCGGCAGGACCAGTGAGGTTTCGTGGGTCATATTCAACAAATTTACCCACAAAATGCCCAAATTTCTTCGCCATGGTTTCTGACATAAACCCAGGGGGGAGATTGTGAATTTGTAGCCAGTGATCACAAAACCTAATCGGTACTGTTCTTGCATTTTCCTCGTGTGCCAATGGATGGAGAACCAATAGGTGTTTGTTAAATGTCCACGGGCAGCGATCAAGAACGCGGTACATATCAACCTCATGGAAAAATTTGAACTTAAAGCGCCCTCCGCCTAGATCTGAGATAGAAACGCCTTTGGCTGGTCTCCAAAGGTTGGCCAAAGTATTACTCATAGCCGCGGTACTGATAACAGCCTTGGTGAGAAACAACCCCACTAAGGAGTTTGCGTTGGAACCGTGGATGTCCCCTTCCAGGTCAGTCTGATGCCAGCCTTCCTCCTCGGCGTCTTGTAAAGAGAGGTTAGTCATGGCGTCATTCATTGCCACACTCAAAAACAGGAAAACAACGTGTCACTGTGGACAGACAAAGTTATGGAGAAAACAGGCAGAAACCCGTGTCACTGTGGACAGACATCCTCGCGCATGATTAAAGCTTTTGGAGTGAATATGAACTCAAGCCCGATCCGTTAGAGTGTGAAGTTTCTAACCAACCAGCCATTGACAACAACATTTTAATCTGATTAGCAAACCTTAGAATATCATAAATTGGATCCAAAGAGCCTGTGTGCAGACCTTTAAGGATAGTAGCATGCCTGAACAAACCATCACTTGATTGGGTCATATTCAACCAATACTTGTGGCCCATCATATAAAACTCACAATCACAATTTTTGAGTTATGTGTAAATTGGGTCAGATTTAAATTTACCAAATAATTTATTTAAAATAATTAATAAATTATTATTTTTTAATTATTTTATTATTTAAAAATTGAGTTATATAATAAGGTAACATTATCCATAACAAGCATTCTCAATCACCCTCTTAACAAAGATTCAATTGCGATTACATTTTTTGAACATACTTGATCAAAGAAGTCCTACTTCAAGACTTTATTATAATTCCTTTTAGTCGATTAGTTATCCCAAAACATAAATTTACAAGAAACCAATGACGAAATTGGATTAAGCTTTGATTGTTCTTGAAATTGATTTTTGTGGTTTTAATTATCATTATCATCATCATCACACTCAGTCCGAAGTTTCGCAGTGAAGCGGGGTTTAAGGAGGTCTGATAGTACGCAACCTTACCCCTATATATTAGAGAGGTTGTTTCCAGTAGATCTACATGTAGATGTGACAGAAAAACAGTAATGCAGGTTAAAAGAGTAAATAAGTAAAAAATGGCACACAAAAAATTTAAGTAAATAAAATTACCATAAATACATGAGGATAATAATAATAAATAATAATAATACTAATAATAATGATAAAACTACTACTAATCAAAAACTCAATAAAAGGATAATAATAATAACAAGGGCTTATTTCCGGACTACAAATAGCAGCTGGAGAATGGGTAAAGCACATACCTGGGTCGATGATCGTGGGAAACCCACTAGTAGTGAATGATAGTGGCGTCGGTGATGGAAGCACAATGGTGTCGACAAAATAAATTTTTCATAGCATGACATGAGGTATTTTTCCATTGAACACTTACATACTATCGCAATAAAACCATACAAAGAAAGAAACGAAAGAGAGCTACATAGAACAGGATTAAAGAGAAATTCAGAAATCATACACATGAAGTTAAAATCATACACACATGATATGAGAAAACACTAAAAAGTAAATAAAAAAATTTTAATCGGATCTCAACAGACAATAACAAGAAAACAAATCCATAAACCAGAAAATTTCAGTGAAAACGCAGCATCTTGAGAATGCGAAAATCAAAGGAGATTTGAAACAAAACCCATGAACGATAACAACAAAAAAAAGGAAACTTTACTAGTTTAAGCTGAAGAGACTATTAGCATATTTACATAAAACAAAAGTACCCAAAAGGCCAAAAAAACAAACCTGAGGACTTGAAGATCTTCAAGGTTACGAGGGAGCATGTTATTTTCATAATATTTCATTTCTAACCCAACCCCACGTGTAAAAACCAAATCTTGCTATTAAACCATAGAAGAACCAACAATCAAAAGAAACTCCGAGAAGGTTTGAACCCTAAATGACCCAACCAACGACTAACGTCAAAGAAATAGTTCGAAATGAAAGGAAAAAAAAAATCCAAAGAAACCCAGAAATTTCCAAACCAAAACTTCAATATCTGGAAAATTCAAAACCACATAGGACAAATCTATAGGTCAATCAGATCAACATAATACAACAACATTATCAAAGAATCAAAATAAAAAATACCAATCTCTTAAAAGACCTCTTAGTTCCTCATAAACATCAATCTCTTCGTATATTAAAGAAAAAGAAATGAAAATGAAAGTGAGCATCTTTGTTGGGTATAGATTACAGACCTGAACGAGGTCTGGAGGAGTTTACGCATTGGCGATGGCATCTGCAAAAGGCTCCCAATCTTACGTGAGCATGCCATAAGTTAAATCGGTAAGATAAAGTGTTTAAAATTTAAATTTTCAGTTAATTAAACTGTTATAAAAATTGAATAAAATTTAAAATTTTAAAATACAATTGAAAGAGAGTGTTCTTATTTATAAAAGAAATTAAATTTTAATTAAAAATGAGACTATTCAAAAATATTAATTAATTTACTTTAATTATAAATATTTATTAATTTATAAAATAGATTAATTAATTAATTTTTAGCAATAGAAGTTATTAAAATAAGTTAAATTTAAAAATTACAAATTCAACCGAAAATTATTAATTCAAAATTTTTATAATTAAATGTAGTAAATCAGTTTAATTTTTTAATTATTAGTTATTATTTCAATGCAAACTAGCAAGCAGAAACTCTGAAGCTCGATGACTTTGTAGACTTTGAGCTCATATTAGACAACGCCCGAGTCAGTTCACGAGCGACAAGAAGAGTGAATCCCGTGAACAAGCACAGGCTCGGACAAAAAGAACGGACAAGAGCTTATAATTAATTATAATGAAAGGAAAGAAAGTATACTGAACTATTAGACCTTGGAATTTGGATTTTTCCCCAACTGATTCCTGTTTTTGATCATCAGCATTTATAAGACACGGCCCGTGAACAATCATTCTCCTCGATCCAGGTTGTAAGTTTTATGCAATGTTCTAACTAAAGATTGGTAGATATGGTAATGGTTCAGACATGAACATCATTAGTTATATCTTTGGTTATATTTTACATTTTATTTAATTATTTAACATACCAGTTTTATTTATGAAACAGCTTCTCTATTATGTAAGAATAAAGTTGCGTACTATCTGATCTCTCGAGACTCCGCTTTATTGCGAGACTAATGATGATAATGGTTCAAATCGAGTATGGTTAGCAACTCAAAATTTGTTCCAGATCAAATTTTACGGTTCAAAATTGCTTAATGCGGTGAGTTTCGTGAATTTAAAAAATAAAATAATGTTATTTTAAAACATAAAAACAAAATACTATTTAAAAAAGAGTGTTCAAATTGTTAAGAGTTGAAATTTAGGTTGATTTTAAATTTAAATATATTTTAAAATGTAATTAAATATAACCTAATTTATTTGACTTTATACCGAGTAAAGTTAAGTTAAATCTATTATTTATAGTATTTAATAAATTTTTTATTTTTAAAAATTATAATCTTTACAAATTTAATTTGAATTTGAAATTTATAAGTAATTTCATATTAAAAATTTGTAATATAAATTAGATGTTGATAAGAAATAACGTTATAAAAAAGTGAACTAGCTATTTTCGGATTAATTTCAATTCTTAAATAAAAAATGAAATTATGAATGTAAGAGCTCAATGCTTCTTCTAGTTCATTTTTATCTGAATTGGTGTTTCACGTAAAATCACTTACTAGACTAGACTAAAGATATATAGAATTCATGAAAATAACAGTAAAGAAAAGTCAGATGCATGAAACCGAAGTTGAAAGTTTATTTCTTCTCAAGAAAAAGCTTTAGATGACTCAAAGTTTTGATCTTGAAACCCTTCTGATCAAGGCCAACAAGCAAAGCACACGATAGAACACAAAGAATCCCATCAAAACATACATGTTTGTCCATCTCTGCCTCTCATTAAGCCCTCTTTTCTGCAACACATCGCCTCCAGTCACCATGCACGTTTTTGTCTCTTCATACCACATCAAACACTTGGTTTCAAGGCAGGAGTATTCGTTAATAAGAAGAGCATCAAGAGCGTACTTGTACATGGAAAAAAAGTGCATGAAAAGCCAGTACTTAGGCATTCGATCCTGTGAAATAAAATAGCCGGAGAAGAGAAAGAAACTCCCAAGCAGTATGGTCAAGAGTGAAGTCCCAGCTATGTAATTTGGAGCAAGAGAGCTCAGGAAGAGAACGAATGAGTTAGCCATCAAAACAATGACCCATATGACCAAAACAAAGTAAGAGAAAGCTTGCCATGAAGTGCAAAGACCTACTAGGAAATAGACCGACATTGAGTATATAATAGCGATGGTAAGCAAGTATGGCAAGAAGACAAGAGTGTTCGCCATGAGATAAGATGAAAGTCTATAAACCCCACTAGAGGTCTCTCTTAGAAGGATTGGCCTTTCGTTGATGAAGATTGGAAGTGTTTCAGTGGTAGAAGAGAGAAGGAAAGTGAGAGTGAACGCGAAAAGACCAAACCTTTTGTCGATACCTTCCTTGTCATATCCAATGTTGATGTAAATGGTACCTAAAACAAGTCCCACAACAAGAGCTTCAATGGTATTTGTCAACAAGAGCTGTTTTGTTCTGTAAATGATCTTCCAGAATCTGTTATAGAGTACAATGATCTCTTCAACTCTCGAGCTTCTATACCTCGTAGTTCTTACTTTGTTATATGATGGAGATGTTATATTATCCATTGTAGGAAGACTCGGTGGTGCAGTTAACTTGTTCTCCTGTAACTGGTTAAGAATTTCCATGGCGTATTCAAGTGGATTGAGCTGTGGAGGAACAGTGAAACCATTAGAAAGCAGAGAAGATTGCAGTGAAGAGAGACAACCATGGTGAAGCACAGTTCCTTTGGACAGCAAGAGTATCGAATCAATAGTTGAAAGGATCTTGAAGCTGGGTTGGTGAATGGACAAAACCACAGTTCGTTGACGAGAAGTAGCAATAGACTTGAGGGTCTGCATCACATTAAGAGCTGATTTACTGTCGAGACCCGAGGTGGGTTCATCGAGAAGCAAGACCGCAGGGTCATGAAGTAGGCTTAACCCTATAGAAACCCTTCTTCTTTCACCACCCGATAGACCATAACCTAGCCGAGCATTAGCCAAATGTGTCAACCTAAGCTCATTGAGAAGAGAGTTCACGACGGAGGCAACTTGGGTTGATTTGGGGTTGAGAAGGCGTGCAGCGAACGTGAAAGTTTCAGCAACAGTGAGCAACTCCAAGCATGCATCGTATTGTGGGACATAAGCTGAGAGTTTGCGATATGAAGAAGGGTTGATAGGGGAAGAGTTGAGGAGTACTGAGCCACTGGTTGGTGAAGTTCTAGCTGCTAAAATGTCAAGAAGGGTAGATTTTCCAGCTCCACTTGGACCAACAATGGCGAGAATTTGAGATGGATAGGCTGTGAGGGAAACGTCCTTTAGGATATAGATTGGTGGAGGTGTTGTGCAGGGTTTAAATGCGAAAATGGAAGCAAAGTTGTTTGAAACGGCAGAAGATTTGAGATAGGAGATTGATGAGGCTGTTAGTTTGTATGTTTTGAGTGATGACGGTGATTGTGGTGGTGGTGAAGTTAGGCTTTGATCTTCCATGGAAGAGAAAAGGAAGGAGAAGAATAAAATAAAACGAAGAAGAAGAGAAGTTGAGATTTGAAGGCAGAAACGAGAAGATATTGTTGACCATAATTCAATTATAATAATGGTAGCAGAGTAGCAGGAAAGGAAATGAGAAAGTTGGTATACTTTCTAGCTGGCCAAACGTCTATCAATGGCCCCTGAAGTCTGAAGAGTGACCTTATAATAATTTATAAACTAAAAGACTTTTTTTGAGTTTGTGAGTAGATATTTTAACATTAAATAATAAATTTGATTTAAGTAATTATTTATGAATTTCCAAATTCCTAAAATTAAAAAATGTTCAATTTTTTTTTACTTTATTCAATTTTTATTATAGGTCTTCAATTTTAAGTTATAAATTATGTTATTTAAGAGATAGATGTTCTGAGTAATAGAGAAAGAGTGATTCAATAACCAAATTAAGGTTGAATGAGTCTTTGTGGTGTCATTAAAATTACAATGTTTTATAAGATAAGAAGTTAACTCTTAGGGAATACTTCAATTGGTATTTGGTAAAGTAAAATTTTTTAATGTATTTATCAATCTAAAAATTACAAGTTTGAGTTATAACAATAAAAATTATAATTAAAAATGATTTATTTTATTCCCGCTTTAAAAATACCAATATTAAAATAAAAGATCCGATATTTTCCTAATTCAATAAAAATAATAAGTGTAAATGATAAAATTATACACTAGTGGATTGTGAGTGGAGAAGTAAGAAGCCTTTCTTCTCTCTTGGTCCTGCGAATCTGAGTCACGAATTCAAAACTGTTCTCTCTCTCTCTCTCTCTCTCTCTCAAATCCCAATCATCGCGTGTCCTTGTCACTGGTTAAAGTAAGCATCATGAATAGCCTTCGCTTGACGACGAATACAATTGGCAGGTCCGTGATCCGTCTTACCACAGAGCATGTAACACAGACAGTTGTCACATAATCATGTCTGAGAAACATGATGCGAAAATGGACATGAGAACATATGTGTTAGATATTTCATATTCTACTTAACATCATCAAGGTTATGTTAATCAGGATCATTTTATATGTATATAAAATAAAGAATTACATATTTGAATTATTGTTGAAGTTTTACCGGTTAAAAATTTTTTGTTACCAACTTTAATTGCAGAGATCTTGTTACTTACCGTACTCTTGATGGAAGAAAAACCACACATAAAAACATACACTCAGTTGTACATACATAGAATGTTTCATTCTTCATATAACTACCTTTTGTAGTTATTTCAAGAGCATTGGCTATTATACCCTTTATAGGTGTATATGAGTCATTATCTCCCACTCACATATGATGGGTTTAATCTCATTAAAAATAAACTCTGCAATGCTCATACTTATTCAATAACCGGTGTAACTAGCATATGACGAGAGCACATTGTCATATATCTATTAAGAGTATATGACATATTGATTAACAAATGATCCTAGGACTTAAGTGTCATGGAGTAGACATTGTATGCTATACCTAGTTCATATCTCGTATTTGCACTTTTCTTTGATCTCATTTAGTTTCTTGAGTCATAACTGTATTCAAATTCTCTACTAAAGAGACGATGGCCATCTATGAATACTTTTCATGCGAGTCAATGATCTAAAATAGATGACCTTCCTCCGTTCTCAATTCTCTTTTGAATTAAATTTAATTTGTTTTCCTATACTTATTCCATAAGATCGCATCTTGCATGATCTTCTAGCAATAACCTAAAGTAACAAATCTTAAATTCAATTCTCAAAAATGAAACAAGAGTCATAAGGGTATATGATGAGGTTCTTCTCAACCTCAAGGGTCTCACACAACGTAAGATAAGATCTGGCGACTTACATTAATCCCTTTCTTTGGTACTTTGTGTACACATGATACAAGTCATGTGCTACGGTATTTACTCCCTACGTTTAACTTGAGCATCTTGCATTCAAGAAATACCGTACTGATGATAATTCAAACATACTCAATGTTTAACTTGAGTTCACTTATCTACTCAAAAACTTATTCAGAACTCACAGCTGCCAATGTAAGACATATATAGCGATTAACAAATCACCTTGAACCAATTTCCTTGTGACATTTATAGTTAAAGTTTCTCGCTCTCAATTATCACCTAGATAATAAACTTTAAACATGCTTCATCTCTAGCAAGCATAAACACCAGAGATGATTTCCTGTGTGAGAGGGCCAATCTATAATCTATCTCATATACATGTGATTCATCCTTAAATATATTTATACACAAACACATATATTCATGAATCAAATGATACACAATGTATAATCTTCATCATACATTATATCCAAACATATGA
>JAOQMR010000007.1:23819332-23829903 GCA_027563865.1 Erythroxylum pelleterianum
TTTTACTTCTAAAATTTGGCTCTGGTCACAAGCTTGACCAGATAAGCTTTAAAAGAGGAAAAGCAAAAATTATCCCTTAACAGGAGGGGAAGAACCAATAGCCGGCTTGGAAGAAATAGCCTCGGGGGTTGGCGACGCGGCTTCAGGGGTCGACACGACAGCTGAGCCAGGATCAGGGGGAGGAGAGGCGCTAACAACTGGATCAGCAAGAGGGGAGGTCGGATGAGCAACCAAGACAGAACCAAAACCTGCAGAAAGAACCGAAGAGGCACCCTCGTGAGATTGCCCTTCCTCCTCATTCGAGCTAAGGTCCAGCTCCTCATCAGGAACCACCTCTTATGCTCCCTCAACTATCCTCCTCATTTCCTCTAAAGAGAGGCCGAGACCAGTGGGAATCATTGGTTCGGCATAATCCTCGAAGGAAGGAGGATCTGATCCGTAAGGAATGCAAACGCTGTGGCAGTTCTTCAGAATGGAAAGAGCCAAGTCGCAAGCGTACTCATGGCACTCCTCTTCTAAATACCGCTCTTTCCATCGCTTGATTGCAGCGATTCTTTCCCCCTTTATAGAGCTTTGCAGTTCCTTCATCCTGTTCTCAGCCCTTGCCTTGGCCTGCACCGCCTCGTGGCAATCCTGAAGGAACTTGGATTGGAGCTCTCGTTCCGTCATTATCTTAGAATTGGCGGCGCGCACCTCATTTCTCAGGCCCACGTTGTCCAGATGCAGCGCATGGCACTTTTCCTCCAACTCATCCCTCGCCACGATCACCTGGCTCTTCTCCTCCTCCCCCGAAGCAAGCTGAGCCTTCAAAAAGTCTCTCTCTTCCTCCCAAAGCTTCTTCTCCTCCTCCAAGGAAGAAAGTTGAGCCCGCGCGACGTCTCTCTCCTCCTTCAATTCTGAAAGCTCTTCCTTCAAAATGTTGCGCTCCTCGACAAGATCGTCAGCATCCCGATTCAGCTTGTGGGTAGTCGAATCCAGATGCTCGATGCGGCAGTGCATCGCATAGGCGAACGCCAGACTCCTTGCACAGCTACAGACAAGACGAACTGACAGCTCCTGGTTATTCAACCCATCTATAAGTTCCTCATTTGTAGGAGGAATAACGTTCCCAACAATATGAAGCGCCACATCAAAGTTCCCAAGCAATGCAGTCTTATCCAGACTGATTGCAGGCTCCCACTTGTCGGCACTCGTCGCTCGCCCTTCCCTCTTGCCCCTATCTGAGATGGCAACACGCTCTTCCCCTCTCTCCTTCTCCTTTCCCTTCCGCTGGCCTTCATCCGAGGGGTACGGTGGTCGGTCGATAACCCAAACGGTTCTCTTCCGTTTAAGAGGCGGCTCCTCCTCCACTTCTTCTCCCTCTACGATCACTAGGCCCTCATCCGCCGACCGGGTCATCATTGCGGGTTGTTCGGGGACGGCCGCCAGAGCGAGCGCTGGGAGCTGCTCTAGAACGGTAGGCAGAGCGACATCCGCACTGGCTTCCTCCTTCTTGCCTTGCTCCTTTGTCCTTGAAGGCTTAGCAGCTTTGCGTCGGCCTCTAGTGGAGCTGGAGGACCCGTCGAAATTGCCAACCCTTGCCATGACTGCGCAAATATAAAGTGACAAGTTAGAAACTGAAACCAACACTTGTCAAGTTCAACAAATAGCTCAACTACGAGGAGTCAACCAGAAGGGGCAGTTTCTTCTCCTAGCCCGCTAATTCGGGGCGGGGGGTCAAGCAAGAATGAATTGGCCGAGCATCCCCTGCGATACCCCGTAATAAGCTGCTCGAAGTCATACCGACCGAGCACCTTTATTCGACCGACCGCCTCCTTTTCCTCCCTACTAAGGAGCACGTTCGAAAGATTGTTCCACCGCTCGGCCAGAGGATACTTCCACGGCCTAGACTCACAAGAAGAACCCGGGGGCCTCACAAAGAAATACTTCGACCACCAAGATTGGACTTTGGAAGCGGTACCAGCGGGACGGTAGCGGACATCTCTATACTGAAGGTGAGGGACCCCGGCCCCCGTGCTCGAGCTTTGGTTCATCCGCAAAAAATGGCGCATAATGTCAATCGAAGGAGGACATCCAAACTGGTGGCACAATAAGGCCAGGCCGTTAACAAACCTCCAACCATTCGGAGGAACCTGGCTCGGCCTCAGTTGGTAGGTGTAGCATATCTCGTCAATGATCGGGGCATAGGGGAGCTTCATACCGCTGACCGAGAAAAGGCTGTCTGAAACAGCAAAATACCCTCCTGGACTGCTATCAATTCTTTCATTCTTGGAGGCCAGTCTGGGCCCCCAGGAGGCAAGGATATTATGCCTGAGGACCGACCGATTCAACTCCCTCGCGGTCATCGTCGATGGGTCACTCGGTGATTTCTCGACGATCCGCCCATCCTTCCGCGCAATCGCCCCAACTTCCTCAATCCCCTCTACCTCAAGCGCCCCGTTCCCACCAGCCACTAGGACCTCCATCATCTCCGCCGATAACTCCAACGGCCCAGCAATCGAAAAGGTCCTCTCGGTGATTTCCTCCCTGGGACTAACTTCCCCTCTAGGACTAGTTGACGACATGATTACAAAAAGGTAATTTACGGGGTGAAGGAAGGAAAAAAGGACGTACCTAGTTGGTGATGGAAGTGTGGGATTTGGAAGACGGTGATGGAAAGCACACTCTGACGACTGCAGAGAGAAGAGGAGATGAAAATGCAGAAAATAGAAGTCGGAAAAGCGAGCGAAAGAAGATTGCCGGTTCTAATATTTAAAGTGTCGACTGAACAAGGGGTGCCAATCGACGTTGGACAAGTGGTGAAATCCGAGCCGAGGCTGAACACGCAGTACAATCCGAGCCGCAGTCAATTAGGTTCGTTAAAAATTAGTAGCGGCGTGACAGTCGAAAGGGCATGTCTGACAGCGTGTGACAGCTCATGACAACTGTGCGACAATTGAAAGGACGCATCGTTTCAAATTTTCAACGGCGCCAGAGGATACGTATCGTCAAGTAATAATTAGACCTAGCGTCATAACTAGACCTTGAAGCTCGATCGATCATCCTGGCACATCGCGAACCAGTCGAGCACCTTGACGCATCGCGAGCCGACCGATCGTCCTGACACAGTGCGAGCCGATTGATCGCTCGGACCTAATCGGTCTCTTGTACTAGCAAAAGTTGTTGCGTGTGAGGCACTGATTCCCGACCGATCGGTTTTATCACGAGTCGTCATACCGACGAGCAACATCAACTTTATGTACTCCTTTGACCCTTCCCTTGGGTCAGACTCGAGGAGTAGGGGGGTTATGGTTGGGTCGGCTGTACCAGGCCCAGGTCCATGTCCAAGTCCACTCATCCGCAACTCATTTACAGGTATTAGTCTCTCATGCAAACGTAAAGATCTACGTAGAGACCTAAACCTAGCATGTATCCCATATATAAGGTACTGTTTCGCCATGATACGGGTACGACTCTTCAACCCTAGTTTTCTCTATTCTCCTAGTGCTCAAAACATCCCCAAAAAGACTAACTTGAGCGTCGGAGGGGCCTCCCGGGAAATAACCCCCGGCGTGCCTTTATTGTTTTGCAGGTGATCTCCGGCTGAAGTTGTTCCGAATCATGGATCCAAACGACAACGTCCAGCCTCAGCAGAATCTAGATGAACCATTTGGCGCCCACCGTGGGGCCCAGCGTCAGGGCACCACGTCAAGAACCACACAGACGTTAAGAACCACACAGATCAATATAGCCCTTCTCTCTATTTAATAAGTTTTTTCAATTCTAAAATGAAGTTTACAATATAGGTTTTTCGATTATAAGTTGGTCTCTTTACATTTTTCATTTTTATGTTTACCTATTTTAATATTTTTGTTTTCATAAAACTTGAATATAAGCTTACAATATGAGCGGAACTCCATTTGAAAGTAGTAAGTAATTAATAAATCATAATCATAAATGTATAATATTATCTTTGGCTATAATTTACGTGATGAATTTTGGGAAAAGTTTGGTTTAATTGAAATTAATGAAGGAGTTGACCGGATTTTAATTTAACTTAATACATTTTGAATAATATGAATTAAGTAAATAAAATAATATTATTTAAATAAATTATACTAATTGTCCAATTTTATTCAAACTTTTTGCTAAAAAGAGATATGACTCAATCTACCTTATTACCATCCTTAATTGAAACGCTAATCTGAGCCATAATTACTAATTACCAAAATTAAAAATTTAGAAACGTAAATTTATTTTTAAAAAATAATAACTTTATAGTTAATTGAAGTGATTAGTAAAATAATAAATTAAAAGTTTAAGAATGTAAAATTATTCTTAATAATAAAAAATATGTCGTCAGTTTATATTTTATAGTTATTTTAATTAAGAACGTAAATTTAATTATTTATGCAGTGAAAATATGCATCCAATTTATGTGGTGCTTTACGTTAAGAAAATTATTGTAACATAAAAAGAAGAAGCTTTAGATATTATTCTTTAAATATTAATCACTTTTAGTTTTAGTGATTTAAGAAGAAAAAGAAGTTAAATCCCAAAAAAAAAATTTAATAAAATAATTAATTAAATCAAGCCCAATCAAACTGAAATTCAGCATAGACTTTAGCAAAATTAGCCGGACCAAACTTTGAACCTAGGCGAGCTTCAGGCAGGAACATGCCGTTATAATGTCAGACCATTCCCTAACCTTATAAACAAAGTAAAGTAGAAAAATATAAAATTCCTCATCTTTTGCTTTGTCAAGCTTTCTCTTTAGCAGGTGAGGAAAAGAAAGATGTTGCCATGCCCACCATCTCTTTCGTATCCTTCTTATTGCCACTTCCTAAAGATAGACCGCTCTTTCTTAGAAATTCCTTTTCCCAATGCTAAATGTGACCTTTTTGTTCTTTGCATAAGAAGGACTTGGTTGGTTTTTTCATTTCCTTATCTGTTCATAAAAACACTCGGTCAATTTATTCTTAAATCGTTACCTGTGGGGTCTTTGTGTTTCATTTTAAAGAAAGATTCTTTACAAAATTCGAAAAAGAGATACAATTAACTTAACTGATGCGAAATCGTAGTCAGTTCGAATTTCACAGAGTTGGGGGGCTTAATGTAAAAAGCGCAAAATACAAAATCATGTCAATAAAGGGATTAATCAAGCTCAATTTCTGGTTGGGTTGGTAACGCTGGGCTCAGGCTCAGGGCCAGGGGTCGACGGCCTATTCATAGGTGATAATTTTCCATACATACGTAAAGATCTACGTAAAGACCTAAACCTAGTAGCTACTCCATATATAAGATTCTATTTAGCCATGAAACAGGTACGACATTACAATCCTACTTTTCTCTGTTCTTAGCGACCAAAACCCTCTCAAAAAGATTAATTTGAGCGTCGGAGGGGCTTGCCGGAAATCAACCCCCGGCGTACCTTATTTGTTTTGCAGGTGTTCTTTAACTGAAGTGAATTAGGATCATAGATCTAAGCAGAAACGTTCAACCCCATCAAGTTCAAGCAGAACCAATTTCCATAGTGTAATGGTCTCATAAGCTGAACTTGGTAGTTAATTTAGGGTATGTTTGGTTTCATTTATATCTTTGAGTTTTTCTTTTTATTTTCAATTTTAGTAAAAAACTTTTTTTTAAGTTTTAAGTTTTGATTTTTTTCCAATTTTCAAATTTATGAAAATGACAAAAAGTGATTTTGTTTCTTTCCATAATATGATTAACTATCAATTAAATATATTATGTAATATATTAACTATTAATAAGAATTATGAATAATTTAATTTAACTTAAATTTTGTAATTAAATTAAATTAATAATTATTAATAGATATAATTAAAATAAAAATATCTTCACAATATATAAGTTCATAAAAAATTTGATTTAATAATTAAAATATATTTATTATCAATTTTAATTTTTAAATTATTTACTTTAATAATAAAATACATTTGTTTAAAATTTATTAATAAATATTATATAAGAGATTAATTTTTTAAAAATTTATCTCATATGTAATTATCTTTAGTAATAAAAATATAACTACATAGATATTAATAACTAAACAAGTTTTTATTTTTATTTAAAAATAGAAAATTAAAACTAAAAAACTAAAATAGAAAAACAGAACAGAATTATAACCAAATCATCTTTTATTTTATATAACTAACCCTGCGTAGAAAATTCTCATAACTTCCCATTTATTATGTTGGAGCAATTGACCCCGGACATAGGGCAAATTATATTTGATATAATCGTACTAATTAAAATATTTTGAATTAATAATCAAGTCACTCGATACTAAAAACCTTATGAGATTGTATTTCTAACTAGGATTTGCTATAATATTTTCTCTAAAGTGGGATCTTATTCAGTATCAATCTTTAGGTATGGGCTTTCAGTGATGCCCAAGTCTTGGAATTGTTCCAATCTAACTACTCTGTAACTGTAACACTAGTTTGTCCTTCATAATTTGGAACCAATTTAGAATCAATGATGCCCATTAATGAGTAAAAGATGAGAGATATGTTCGAAAATTAAGTTAGATCTCATACAGACGAGGGAAAAGACCAATATCTTTAGTCAGTGTCAAAAGAAAGCACTACAAAAAGAAAAGTATAGGCTAGATTGAGTCGGCAATCCAAAGTAACCCAAGCTTAGTCGGTGTTGTGTAGGGGCAAAGTTACCTCAAAATAGTTTAGATAGGAATCTCGACATCTTTAAACACTCTTTTATTTCTCTCTTTCCATGCACTAATCACATTGGAGCCAAGAATTATTTCCATCTTTATTTGCTTAATTCTGGAGCATGTGCAATTATTCTTCAGACCGGATGTCATTTCTTTGAAGCTCAAATCTAATTTATCGGTAGTTGAGAAGTCATATAACCCCTTTCTATAAAAACATGGCCTCCTTTTGATTGAAGAACATATAGTCCTTATGTACCTCAAGTAGGGTTGGAAAAACAACTAAAGCATCAATTCTGAATAAAGCTAGATCAGGTGACTCAACATACCTCTGATGAGAGAGTTATTCTAGGAGGAGACCTTAATAGTCATATATGGGCAACCTCGAACCGATATTTATAGACTCATAAGGGTTTTAGGTATGGTAATAAGAATGATAGTAGGACTGCTTTTTGGATCTTGTAGTAGCGTTTGAGGTAGGACTGCTTTTTGGATCTTGCAGTAGCGTTTGAGGTAATGATAGCCAACTCTTTTTTCAAAAGCATGAAAACTCAAATTAACTACTTCCTTATAAGATAGAGCAATCGACCTAGTTGTAAGGAATGTAAGGTGATACATATCGCTTGCTTGTCAACTCAATGTAGATTGTTGGTTTAGGAGGTTTACCAAAGCCAGATCGTGGAATCTGAAAGGGAATACGATGGAACAACTTAGGAATAAGGTATATATAAAGAAGAATGATAATTGGCAGGAAATGCTAACCAGATGTTAAGGAATACAACTACAATAGATCTTAGGTGTGCCTAAAAGGTATAGGGGTAGTAAGATGGAGTCTTAGTGGTGGAATGAAGATATACAAGAAAATGTTAAGATTAAGAAGGGTGCTTATAAAATCCTACTGGATAACACCACAAAGGTAGAGAGAATAGAAAAAGCTACAAATTGGCAAAAAAAAGAGGCGAAGAAGATAATCTCATAAGCTAAAAGTAGAGTTTACAAGAAATTATACCAATGATTGGAAACTAAAGATAAACAAAATGATATTTTTAAATTGGCAAGAGCTTAAATGATATTTAATGATTATAGGGATACTGATATTTTGTAGAACCTTGGAAAGATTTTTTCAACATCACAATGAATTTTAATATTTCAAAACAATTTTTAGGAAGTGAGTTAGTTTCATAGTTTAGTAAGAAATAAAATTAAACCACTTTATCAACCACACAAGTATAATATATAACAATTGGTAGTTGTTGTGCATAAATTCTATAACTTAAACAACTTAAAGATTATGACATGGAAAGCCAAATATGTAGCAATTGGCAGTCATTGTGCACAAATTATACGACCTAGACAATAACTTAGAGTCAATGGTATAGACCTTATAAAAAGACCAATTAGGTGTTGTTCACATTAGTACCATTTGCCTCGTAAAGAACTATATATGACACTATATAACCAAGCTTTTAGAAAATAAATATTGTGTCATTAGATTTCATATGTAAAATAGGGATATTGAGCTAGAAATCATTAATATATTACATCAGTTGGCCAACATATTCACTAAGTCAATCAATAAGAATAAATTTTGCATAATTGGGGAGAGAATTGGTCATGATTAAAGAGAATTTTATTTGATAAGGATCTCTTTAGGTGCTTAATTAAAATTTGATTTTGATTGTTATTTATTTGATTTATTTTGTGCTTTATTGTTTCACTATTATTTCAGTAAACTTTTTGATAATTGATTCTTTTTATGATTTAAAAAAGGAAGAGAGAAAATTAGTGATATTAGATTCAAAGGGGGGTGATTAATTTAAGATTTTTAATTTTATATATTTGACATTGATATTATACTTATATTTTTGCTGACTAAACATTTATCATATCAGATTCTTAATAACATTTATGTTGACATTTATAATTATGATTAAAATAAGTTAACTTTTATAGCATATGAATTTAGGGGGAGGTAACTATTCATATTTTCTTGGAATATAAGACCATGCTTGTCTGGTGCACCATGATTTATCTAATATCATAAAATATTTAGTCGTCATAAAAAAAGGGAGAAATTTGTTAAACTAAGAAAGGTTGCAATCTATATTTTGATGATAACAAAATATAAGTATGAATAATGCGTTTGATTTTTATGGAAACAATATGAAAGTGATATTGATCAAGCATAAATCAAGATAGATCTTATGAAGATACTATAGAAAAGTTGAAATTAAACTCATTCAATTAAAGAAGAAAATCAAGACTAAGGAAGAACAAATCATAATAAGTTTATAAATAAATATTAGATATTTATTTTACTTTATACTTGGTCACTTTATTACTTTAGAGGCTCATCATTCTTAAGCATATAATCTTTTTAACTTATGGCATGAGTCTTTTTATCATCAAAGGGTATTAAAGTTTTAATTTCAAAGACCCATCCTTAAATCTTAAAACATTCTTTGAGGAATATTTTAAAAATGCATAAGTTAAATTTGCATTTACAAGATTAAGTTTGAGCATTTAAATATATTAGAATTATGATTTTAGGTGTATTGGTTGACTAATATAAATTAGTGGTTGATTAATGTAGGTTAAAGTTATTAAAACTTATGTGTTGAGAATTTGTAATAACATTAATTGATACATTGGTAACTATATGGTCAACCAATATTCCAATAGCAAGAACATTTATATATTTAATGCATATTGGTTAATCAGTGTATAATAGTGGTCAATTAATACGTAGTAACTAGCTATTGACACTGACTAGTTTGAGCCACAAAGCTTAAAATTACATGATTTTTTTTATTGGTTTAAACATAAAAAATATTTGACTATTCTATAAACACACTATAAGGAGTTTTTTTTTTAAAGATTTTATGAGCATTCATTGTTGTATTTTAAAGTGAATGAAGCTTTAGGTTATCAATGTAATCAAGCAAGCACTTTTGAGTTGTGGATTCATTTATAAGTGTAGTTTTTTTTTTTGTATAAAAAGGAATGTGGAATGTAATTGATAAATAAATGTATAATAATCAATACATAATGCTTAGGGGGTACTCTTACTCATGTTACAAATCCACCTTGCATATGCTTACAAGAACAAGATACAAGTGAAGAAAAGAGATAAATTAAATATTTTTGGACTACTATTTTTGGTGTAACATGCTGGTTTCTTTGGAAATGGCGCAATAACAATATTTTTGAGATGGGTTTCACTTGGCCAATCGACGGTCCTACTATCGTCATGGACTATACGCTTTGGATCATAAGTGCCAGTGAAAAGGAAAACCGGGTCTTTCTGTTTCAGGAGCTCCCTGTGGGTACGTTAGTAGGCTGGAACAAATCCATCGACGGTTGGGTCAAAATTAATACGGATGGTGCAGTGAACACTACAAGAAAAATAGAGTTTAGCGACGGAAATTACCGACGGACTTTGTACATATTCTGTCGGTAAGCTTAATTAGCGACGGAATTTAATGACGGATAACGGCGTCGGCGAAACGGCTGTCAGTAAATTTACCGACGGAAATTTGTTTCCGTTAGTAAATTTACCGACGGTTATTCTGTTCGATCGGTAAATTTTTCTGTCAGAAAATTACCAACGGAAACAAATTCCGTCGGTCAACCGTCGGTAACTTTGCTCAAAACTATTTTTTAAAATTTACATGCAAAGTGTTTAGTTTCTTTATGACCTCGGCCTCTCGGGCTCCGCGTCCTCAAGGCCTCGGCCTCCTGGGCCTCCCGCTCACCCTCTTGTAGATATTGGTCGCTTTGGGCCTCGGCCTCTAGAGCATCGCACCCTCACAGTTTTGTTTTTTCACATGACTTCCCAGGAGGTCACCCATCCTAATACTGCTCTGGCCCTAGCACGTTTAACTTCGGAGTTCTGATTGGA
>JAOQMR010000007.1:23830667-23843305 GCA_027563865.1 Erythroxylum pelleterianum
AGTTCTCATGATAACTGGACTGAATTTGGTAGAGTCATTTTGGAATGTAAACAATTATTGAGCGTTAGACCTCTAATTAAGGTCTGTTGGGTTCGTCGGCAAGTCAATGTTGAGGTTCGTAACTTAACACGGGTCTCACATTTATATGCTAGCCGTTGTAGTTGGGATTGTCCCCTACCTCTTTGATTAATGTTATTGTTATTGTCTTTGTTTCAAAAAAACAAAAGAGTAGTTTGACCCTTTTGGGCCTGGCCAATGTAACAATCTGACGTAAATGGAGTCGAGTCGATTGGACTTTTCGAAATGTAATCCAACTCTACTCAATTGGGTTTTAGTAAGTCGAACAACTTAACAAATCAAATGTGACATTAACTTCAGAACCGTTTGTTTGTTTTATTTTAGTTTTTAGTTTTTTTTAACTAATTTGGTTGGAATTCTGAAAACAAAAATTTGTTTGGTTAATATTTAAAAACTCAATTATTAATTGAAATATTGTTAACTTAAAATCAGTAGCAAAAATTGTGATCGTGAAATTGACTAAAATTCTCGTCACGTGTTTAAATAGGATTTATTGGCCATTGAACTTTGTATTCGGTCTATGGAAAACAATAAACAAAAAACACAAAAGAACAATTGGAAATGTAGAAACACAAACCATAAACCATAAATTTTAAAAACAAACCAAAAAATAAAAAAATTAGAAATGTGAGAACACAAACTAGAAAACCAGAAAAAAAAAACTAAAATTGTGGAAACTCAAACCAGAAAATCAAAATACCATAAACGTAAACAAAAAATGCAGAAATGCAAACTAAAAAATTAGAAATGCAGAAATACAAACTAAAAAATCAGGAGAGAAAGAAGAGATGAATTAGGGGGAGAAGAGAAGAACAAATAAGCTGAAAAGAGAGAAGAGATGAATATGAGGTGTAACGTAAGAGAGAAAGATGAGAGTTTCTACAGCGGAGGAAGTTTAAAAAAAGAGATAGTAAAAACGAAAATAAAAACCTGTTGTAAAAAATTAGGAAAAAGTCTAATTTATGTTTTCGCGAATTTGTCGTAATTTTTTAATTTTTATAAACAACCGATTGCAATAGAAACAACTAAACATGTTGTTTCCTTTTTTTTTATTAAAGCCGCAACAAATAACAAAAAACAAAAGATACACAAACAACTCCTTCAATTTTCATATTAGTGATGGCATAAAAGTAAAACAATGGGAATAGGATTGCTAGCTGAAAACATTTATTTTATTTTTTAGTTAGTTTCAATCAATAATTGAAATATATAATTCTAAGTTCCCATATTTTCATCCCTTTATTTACATGAAAATATACATTCTATATTTACTAAAAATTATAAGATACTAAAAATTATCTTATTAAATTTACTAATTTCAGTCTGATCTATTTCACTCCACCTAAATTAATAAGTTATATATAGATTATTCAGACCTATGTGAAACTCAAATTTAAGAGGTCAGTCCAAATTTCAAAATTCACCTAAACAACATAACTATTTCCACAAAATAGCATTTTTTAATATATTAATTTAAGTAATTTATGACTAAAACATGGTTTATTTTAGATGGTTTGAATGGCATTAAATCCAAATTCGGATCGCACGACTTGAGTCAAGTTGAACTTTGTGTTTGTTTCGATAGACTTTTGGGAGGTAAATAAATATTTTTTTTTACTACAAAAGCCTTCTTTTAAATAATGAGTGTTTGATTGTAAAATAAAAAAGTTCTTTTTTAATAAATATAATTTTTTTGGCCTTCAAAATATAGCTTTTTAAGAAGCTAAAATTTTGAGATTCTAAAAAAATTGTTTTTTCAGATAGATTTTTCAGATCAATTAATGAGTCTATTTTTAATCCATTTTGCCTTTATGCTTTACATATAATTCTCACAATACCCACAAACTCATCTTCCCGTTTATTATGTATTTAACTATTACTCAACTTAGATATTTATTTTGGGATTTATATAATATTATTTGACTTTTTATATGTTTTACTATTTATTTTTGATATTAATTTACTTATGTTATAATTTATATAAAAGATTTGGTTAGATATATTTTGATTTATGTTTCATATGGTTTAAAATTGTACAATAATTATTATTACAAAATATAAAAAAATATACTTTAAATAATATTTATATGCATAACTAATTTTTATTACAAAATAAAATATAGTAAAAACTAAAAATACTTTTTATTTTTATGTTGTCAAATAATTTACTATATGAAACTCTTTTTTAAAATACAGCCAAACAGTCAACTGATTTCTTAAAAAAGTTTTTATCATAAAATATTTACAGAAAAAAGTTTTACTAATAAAGATTTAACTAGTATAAACAGAGGCTTCAACTTGGTTGCCTTTGCTGGAGATAGCTTAGTCCGACCCATTACCATATCCAATCTCGTACCAACGACTTAGGATAGGAGCAACCGAGCAAGTAGGCAAAGGCATATTCTCAAAGATCTCTTGTGCTCCGAACAACCCAGGAGGATATAACTTTAAACAACTCCAAGATTAAATAGGGCACGCCTTAGTCCATAGCGAAATCTTCTTTCAAGCCTCACGGTTCGAAGCAAACAGGCGATAGTCCAAGCTCAGTCTTCTTGGAATCCACAGCCAGTTCTCCGAATCTAAAGAGGTAAGTTCAATCTTAGTGTTCCAACTTATCATTTATATGCATCCGTTGCTGGATCATCTCTTCAGTTACAGTTTACGTAGTAATTTCTACTGTTATTAATGGAGAAATTAGCCTCTCTATATGATACCGAATGGTCTTGTTAATGTTATACAAATCTGGGTAGCTTACAGAGGTTGAATATAGAGCCGTGTCGAGTATAGAGTTATGTGAGTCAGTATAGTTCGGCTATCATTTTAAGGAGATAAAAAATTTAATTCCTCGAAGAGATTTAGCATAGGACGATTAAATTATAAAATATTCTTTTAATTAATATTTTAAAAACTAAATTGAAAAATAAGAAGTTAGCGGGCCTTTGGTTATACTTTTATTTTTCTGTTTTAGTTTTTATTTTCAGTTTTCGTTTTCTATTTTTCTTTCAAATAAAAACAGAAACAGTTGTTAATGTTAATATTGTTATATTTTTATTACTAATAATAATTACAATTTATTTAATCTCTTATATAATATTTATTAACAAATTATTAATAAAATTATGTTATTTTAATAAAATAAATAATTTATAAATTAAATTTTTATTTATAAATTAATTTTGATTTGAAATATATTTTAATTATTAAATCAATTTTTATTTGAATATTTATATATTTTAAATTTAATTATATAATTTAATTTTAAAAATTAAATTTAATTAAATTATTCATATTTTTATTGATAGTTATTTTTAATTAATTAAATATATAAATATAATGTTGATTTAAATTATTCATAATTTTAATTAAAAAATAAATAATTAAAAAATAGCAAATCAGATTACAAAAAACAAAAATAGGAAACAAAAATCACTTTTTATGGTTTTCATAATTTTTAAAAACCGGAAGAAACGAAGACTAAAAACATAAACTAAAAACTCAAATAAACAAGATTTTTTTACTAAATTTGAAAATAAAAATAGAAAACTAAAAATAAAAATGACAAGAAACACTTTAACGCTTAAGAAGTTTAACCAGTATTAAACCGTCATAAAATTTAATAGAGATTGAATAAAAATAAAAATTTAAATATTTACCTATCGAAAAATAAAATTTAATTAAAAAATGAGACAATTAAATAAAATTGATCAGTTTATTTTAATTTTTTAGTTAATTTTAAAAGACTGATCAATTAATTAATAAAACAATTGATTTTTAGCAACGATTATTAAACTAAATTGAACCGGAAAGTTTAAAATCCAACCAAACCGATTTAGTATTTAAAACATTGTTAATAATGTCGAAGCTCTATAAATGCCTTTGTGTAATATTTATGATTATTTTGAATTTTAATGTCTCTTAAATATTCAAACAATTATTTGAATAAAATAATTTATTGTATATTACTTCATTTTCAGGATGAACAAAATATTATTAATACTCGTGGAAAAAAGTTGAATAATCAAATTTTTGTACTTTCACTTGAGTTTGAACAAAATGATAATTTAACTTGAATTTGAACAAAATGATAATGTTTTTATTAGAATAAAATTTTAATTATTAAACAAGATAATATAGTTTTATTTAAATCAGTTTAAATTAATCAAAATCTTATTTAATCCATTAATTTTGAAGTAGATCAGTCCAAAATTACTAACACTAAATAATCAAAATTCAAAAAAATATATTTAAATTCATTTAATGTTAATTAGTTAAAATAATATAAATTTAATCAAATTCATTTTAAATATAAATATTAGATTTTAAATAAGACAAGATCCAATTTTGAATCCTTCTTTTTTATTTGAACTTCAACATCAAAATTCAAGTTCGAGTCTATTTTTTTATTCTGACTTTGAAATATATGTTATCCTTTCGGCTACTTTTCCAATTAATATTTGCTAACCTTATCATTGTGCTAAATGTCACACATTTCAATTTCCTATTGTCGGCACCTAAATATTATAAAACAGGAATGATCGGTCCATATAACTCCACGAGTACCACAATTATGGTCCTCCGTCCATGCCGTCACGAAGAGAAAATCCAATCACGTGCTGCCACGATCTCTTCGGCTAACGGTGGACTGAGAGCCGTCAAATTTAACACCCCGGTTTGTGCTTCAGCTAGCGGCAACTGCAAACGACGGAATGCTTCCTTAAAGTGACAGACTTTAATTGGAATTTGGAACTTTCTTACTGGCCACTCAGTCCCTCTTACGGTATTAATGCCTTTTCTATTTCTTGCTTAATATGACTATTAATGGAATTATAGAAGGATTGGTTTAAAGAATTTCTCATAAATTAATTAGATAAATTTATTAAAACCCATATAAATTATCATATATTTTAATAAATTTATTTAATACAGATATATAATACATATTTATTTTTTATAAAAAAACTAACATACGTATGGTTTGACATATTTTATTATTACCTCTAGGGGTAGTCGAGTTAGTAGAGTAGAGAGACATGGGGTCGAAACATCCTGTATTCGATTCTCTTTACTTACGTTTTAGCCTGTCGTACAGGGTTTGCCTAATGTAAAGTACTCAATTAACGTGATTTACAGGTTATTGGGTCAATTCGAAAATTTACCCGGTGCGAATTTAAAGGGTAGCGACTGCAGGTTCTTATTTCATTATGCAACAAATAGAAAAAAATTAAATGTTAATTTTCTCATATCCTGAATTTGTGATCTTTTTTGGAAAATTAGTTAAAGAGTAAGATTTAAGTACTTTATATGAATTATAATTATAATTTTTTGAGATTTAAATATAAATATTATTTTGTTTTTATAAATTCCAGGAAGAGTTATTATAAGCTATTAAATGCATGGAATGATTAAATTTAAATAATTAAACTGTTTTAAAAATATATATAAAAACTTTCAATTAATATGGAAGTTACAATATCACTATCAAGAAATAAAGCATTTGAAAAGGAGTTTTTTTTTTAAAATATAAAGTGGAGAAATAAATAAGGTGGAGTTGGTGACGGGCATGACAGTTACCGTGGCGTTAGATTCGTCCCTCTTGCATTTTTCCCCAGACACCTGTCCCCTTTACTCCATTTCCGTTATTTCCATATCTAGCCCGCTCGTACATCAAAGACTTTCAACGGCTCAGATTCCGAGCAAAACCCCTTTTATCAGACCGCACGCACACTAAGTAACCCTTCGTATCGCTCGCTAAGGCGCTAGTACCTCTCTCTTTTTCTCTTGTTTTTCTACGGCGGAGATCTATGGCAGACCATGCAGCGGAGCACGAACCAGCGGCCGAGTCGTTGGTGGATAAGATCAAAGAGAAGATTCACGATCACGGCCATGATTCCTCCTCCTCCGATTCCGATGATGAGAAGTTGCCGAATGTTGTCGAGTCTGTTAAATCCAAAGTCTATAGGCTCTTTGGTAGAGAGAAGCCTGTTCACGAGGTCTTTGGCGGTGGAAAACGTATTCTCGCTCCTTCTCTCCTTTTCATTAGTTTTTCTTATTTCTATTTGGCTCGCATGACGTTGCAGGAGCTCAATAGTTATGGTTACATCTTATGTTACATAATTTATCGAAATTTTTTATGGATTTACTTGATTTGATCAAAGGTCCCGATTAAATGACAAAAAGATCATTTTAGATTCAGTAATTGGAAAATTGAATTTCATCATTTGCTTTATTATGTTGGTTTGATTCCCTAATTATGTTGTGTTAGAGAAATCTGTGTTTCAGTTTTATGAATTTGGTTACATATGTTGAATGAATCTATTGTTGCAGCTGCCGATGTGTTTCTATGGAGGAACAAGAAAATATCTGCGAGTGTGCTGGGTGGGGCAACACTTGTTTGGATTCTCTTTGAATTGCTTGAATACCACTTAATTACTCTAGTATGCCACATAGCAATCTTGTCCTTAGCAGTTCTGTTCCTGTGGTCAAATGCATCTACTTTTATAAACAAGTGAGCTATTGTTTTGGGATTTGTTGTTACAAGAACTTTTGTTTTATGTCAATGTGATCTTCTGATTTTTTACGCTGCTTATTTGTATTAGGTCTCCACCTCAAATCCCAGAAGTCGTACTTCCTGAGAAATGCGTCCTTGAAGTTGCCTCTGCTCTGAGAATTGAGATTAATCGAGGATTGGCTGTTCTTCGTGAGATTGCTTCAGGGAGGGATTTGAAGAAGTTCCTTTCCGTAAGTTTGGCATTCAGTGCTTCTTTATTTTGTGTAATTGTGTTCTGCAATTTGTTAATTGACTTTGTTGGAGGTTGGGTTTAACATTTTTTGGTTCACGGGTAATCTATCATAACTTGAACCATTCTTGCAAATAAGCTTTCATACTCATCTTGTGTTACATTTAGGGTTGCTGATAAATATAATGCAATGACATTAGTTTTTCTTCTTGGATACTAAGGCGTGGTGTTAATGAAATGAGAGGTACTTTGATATTGTGGCTTGCAGATAATCGCTGGCTTGTGGGTTCTTTCAATTGTTGGGAATTGGTACAACTTCCTGACCTTGTTTTACATATGTAAGGAATACTTTTTCAACCAAATTCATTTAGATTCTCTTCTGTTTGATATCTGTCTTTGACATTTATGAGTTTCTTCGGCAGTGTTTGTTTTACTACACACTTTGCCGGTGATTTATGAGAAGTATGACGACAAGATCGATTCATTTGCTGAGAAAGCAATGATTGAGATCAAGAAGCAATATGCCGTATTCGATAAGAAAGTTTTGAGTAAAATTCCCAAGGGGCCACTGAAGGAGAAGAAGAAGGATTAGATGCTCGTCTGTACTGTTTCAATAGGTTCCTTTTGGTTCTACATATTTCTGAGTTTCTGTTGTGATTAAAAACATATCATAGGTAACCATACTTTCTACTTGTATTTGGGGTTTCACTCGCAAAAATTTGGATGAATGTTGTGATAGCATGTGCTACAGTTTTGATCATGTGTTTGATTATTTTGTTTCATCAGAAACCTCAGTTGGTCGGAGCTAATCCCTTCCCTTCCTCCAAATTCATTCCAGTTAGGTGAGGATTTAAATCTAGAATTTGTTGGTTTTGACGAGTGACTGCCAACCACTAGGCTACTTTCTTAACATCATGCTTATGATTTTTTCCGATCCATCTTGACTGGAATTTAAGTTCCAATGCCACTCAGAATGATAGGTTGCTTCATGGTAATTCAAAGCTTAGTCTGGTAAGTCTGATCACTTCTCTTTTTTCCAAAACTTGTTTTTTAGTTGGGCCTCAGGCCATTGTTCAGGCTTGAGCCTGGCACTTGGGTTGACTGGGTTTGACTTTGATCCGTTGGTAAGCTCCGGCCTCCTGCCATAAGTAATGGGGGACGGAAAGAAAGAAACGATGTTGGTTTCTGCACTAATCATCTAAATGAAACATGGTAACACTTTTGTGTGTATCAAAACAAAACTTGTTCCGAAGCTACTTTCATATCTTTAGATTGAAGGAATCTACGGACCCTCTATTTGGACCCACCGTTAGCACAATTCCACTCTATAGGCGAGTAAGACCAATAACATCTTCATTTGCTTGATGTTCGGCTCATTAGAGTGGCCATTAGAGTTTCTGAAGCCCAACTTCATTCCTGGATCGACCCATACCTGGTCTTCAGATCGGACTCAGATTGTGGGTCTATCATGGTACCATCTCTATGTACAAATCATTCCATTGCTTTAGCTCACTCATTACTGAGCCCTCGGCTGCAAAACTAACAGATGCACTAATCAACTTAAGACCGTCTCTATGTCAAGTAAACTCCGAGATCTATCCTTGATAGATTTTAAATTTATTTTAAAATTTTTAAAAATATTTAATTTTTACTCAATTTTACGACGATTGATCCTTTTAAACTTAAATATCTTATAGTATAGTCTCGCTTTTTTAGAACATTGCTATTTATTGTTATATCTACCAACTTAGTAACCAAAATTGGAATTGAATTGTTCTACAATTCTATGTGAACCCTAACGGCTTTTCTTTCCAACTTTCTTGGCAACCAAACGGGGCACGGCACAAGCTGGATCCTAATCTAAACGCGCAGAACAACTAGAGGACCAAAGTCTCGGCGTCACGCGTGATTCTCTTGGGACGTGAGTCTCTTATTAAATACTTGGTAACAAAGGTCTCATGCTTACGAATAGACTCTTCAAATCTGAAAACGTTTGAGAGTGGTTTTAATTTCTCAATTACAGTTATACTTATTAAATTATTTTAATATGGGTTAACTATTGTCTAAATAACTAAAACTAGTTGTTTTGATAATTGAACTTTACCACTTATAAACTCTTTAACATCTTCATGTTTAGTTAATATAGGATACTCTAACACTCCTCCTCAAGTGCAACTAGGGTTGGACATCCAGTTGTCACTTGAATATATGCAGTGGTAACCGGACCAGGCCGCTGGGACTGAACATTCAGACGGACAACCGGAAAATTAATAATCCAAACCAAATCTGCTCTGATACCATATTAAATTTTTTTAATATGGGCAGAGTGTAGAGTCCACTATCAAGAATTAGGCTTGGGAGCTATTGTGGTGAAATAGTTGCTTAATATGGTATCAGAGCCTTTATAACTAAATGATCATGAGTTCGAATCCACCACTCACCTATTCTAATTAAATTAAGCACAAGATAAAGTAGGCATGTGCAAGTTTCAAGCCTAAAGAACTTTCACTTGAGGAGGTGTGTTAGAAAATATATAAAACTAATTGAGTTGGCCTCACACAACATCTTAAACTATTGTAGCGTGAAATGGTCGCTTAATAATACTAAACTTGAAGCAAATTTGTAAGCTCAGTTGAATTTCAATCCACGTCAAAAATTGAAAATCAAATTAAATCAAATCATTTTTATTTTTTATTTGTTCAAAATCTTAATTTTTTTAAAATTTTATATTAATTCGAATTGAAAATATAATTCTTTAAATTTAAATTTAATATCGAGTGTTAATTCTGCTTTATAAATTAAGAGTTACTCTTTAAAAAATCAATTTAAATAATAACCACTTTAAATAAATAAATAAATACTCTTACGATAAATGATAAAATTCAATTCGGATCACATTAATGGGATCAATTCCTCTGTTACCATTTTCGTGTATTACCTCGTACTCAAGACCATTTATTTATCTATTAAATATTAATAAATAAATGGATGATCTTAAACACAATATGACACACGGGAGAGTCACCCTCTGCCCTCACACTGTCATCCCAAAAACTCGACAATGTCGTGTACGGATACGCTGATTTCATTTCAGACACCATTACGTTCTTCCTGGGAACTAAAAGCATGAAGAAATTTAAGTCATTCGCAGGTTTTGGGCTTTCTTCAACTTCCTGTCTCTTTTGCCAAAACGGAACCCATCCTGTGTTGGACTCCACTTTCATAATCGTATGCTGATAAGCACCATACCCTTTTTATCTAGTGCTGTATTGCTAGGCTCTCGTCAAATTTCCACTATGCAACCCTCACCTGATTCTTTGCTCTTTTAGTAGCTTCTCAAAGTGTCTCCTCCTTTTTAGGAAGCGAATCCTTCTAGCCAATGACTAAAATTTTGAATCTGTTAAAGTTGATTAATTATAAAAACTTTTAATATACTAATTTTTTATTTGATATTAAATTTTTTGGTTTAATTAATTTTAATATTATTTTTTGTTAAAAACTGATCCGTCAATTTTTCATAAACTAATCGATTTTTATAAATTAAATAAATCAATTAATTTTTATTTAATATTTTTATTTTTTAATTACACTTTAAATTTTTCGATAAATAAATACATTATTTTTTAATAATATTTCAAATTATTTAATTTTATTTAATCAAATTTTATAATAGTATAATATCTATTAAAACTTTCAAACCTTAAACTCTTGTCTTACTAGTTTAACTTTTGGTCTGATTTTTAAAATATTACTTTTCTCTTATGTTTAAAAAATTTGTGCATTTATGGTTTGAAATTCATTTATTGTATTTTACCTAAAGTAAAAAACATGCTATCTACTTTAAGAGAGTCATATACTTACCTATTCAAAGATCTTATATTTGAGTTGTAATTAAAGAATAAAAAAATATTGAACAATAATAATAGTAAAATATATTAAATATTATGTGACAATATAAAATCTATACTTTAAAGATATAATTTTTAATACAGAAATCAAGTTTAAATTTTCATATATTTAAGATTTAAATAGAGCAAATTTTGTGATTATTAAATTTATTTTAAAATATTATAAGTTTAGTATTTAATAATATTATAAATTAGTGACATTTAATACCTTTATTTTTAATGACTTAGAGAATGTGTACATTAAATTTATAAATATCAAATTAAATCAATTTCCACATTTAACTTGTTAAATGATTTATTATGAGTACATTATTTGTTAATTATTATTTGTAGATGACAGTTTACTTAATGTAGACTACAATAATAATTATTATGTTTTATCAATTTAAAAAATTATTCGCTTATATTTTTATATAAATTTTGTATCTTTAAATTGCTAAACTATTTGTAAATTATTATGTATACATGTTAGTTTGGGGACCGTTTGGTTCTACCTTTACCTTTTTATCGTAGTTTTTAGTTTTTGTTTTCTGTTTTTAATTTATGTTTTTTTGAAGTAAAAACAAAAACTTGTTTCATTGTTAATTTCAATGTAGTTATATTTTTATCACCGATAATAATTACATATTAAATACAATTTAGAAATAAATTATTTTTAAATAAATAAAAAATTAATGTTTTATTTAATATTTAGTAACAAATTATTAATAAAATTATTTATTTTAATTCTTGTTTTAAATATATATAAAATATTAAATCAAATTTTATTTGAAATTTGTATATTTTAAAGATGTTTTAAATTTATTACAATTATAATAATTATTAAATTAAATATGTTTTATTTAATTAAAATAATTATAGTAAGTTATTAAGTAAAATTAAATTATTCATATTTCTTATTAATAACTAATTTTAAATAAATAAATAATAAATTAAATTATTCATAATTCTTGTTAAAAATTAATGTATTAAATAATATATATTTAATTAATAGTAAGTTAAATTATTAAAAATAGAAATATAAAATAAAAACAATTTTATAGTTCTTATATTTTTTTACTGAATTTGAAAACAAAAAGATCCTGTAACACCCATATATCCCCTGGAAAGAGATGTGGATGCCACCCAATACAGAACAACAAATCAGAACATTTCACACAGGCATTTCGAGAATCTCAAACATACATATAATACATATCATACTTTCAGAAACAAAAATCCAAAGTTAAATACAAGCCCAAACAAACTAAACAAAATACATTTTCTAGCAATATAAAAACAGACTCCTTTGGCCATTGCGGTTGACTTGTCTCAGTCTTTATACTTTTCGCTCTGAACCTACACGGGACAAATCCACCGTGCTAAGCATATAGCTTAATGAGTAATAACTAATCTATATTAACTGATTTCTTTAATAATAAAGCAGAAAGAATGCATTTCAGAACATATTTTTATAATTCACAGAACTGCATAACATAGGAGGTTATAAATCCTTCAGAATCAGAACAGATATCAGAATACAGAACAAATCAAATTATAAATATATGAACAGAAGTGGGTAACGGGACTTATACAGAAGATACCATAATTGGTATCAGCAGGAGAGACATATGTATCGGTATCAGGAGACACCGAAGTGTCAATACAGGAGAGACCGAAGTCTCGACACCGAAGTGTCACAGGTAGGGGTATTCATGGTAGGGTAACCTGACCCGCTCATAAGTAACCTGAACCTGAACCTGAACCTGAATGTCAGGTTCGGCAATTTCACGAACCTGAACCTGAACGTGAACCTAAAGAACCTATAGAATCGGTTAACCTATTTTCAGGTTCGGTTCTCAGGGTAACCAAAACCTATTCATATCAATATATATGATAAAAAATTATTAAAAAATTGGTGAAAACAAATACAAAT
>JAOQMR010000007.1:23900468-23915217 GCA_027563865.1 Erythroxylum pelleterianum
AGATAATAATAAACATTGGTGTATTTTTCATTTCAATAAAATATTTTATTTTTATTTATTCTTATAAAATTTTCATCCTATTTATTATATTCCGGTTTGATAACGGTTCACTACCGGTTGAACCTCTAAACCTTAAACCTTTCCTTGAACCAGTTCGATGTCCGGTCCGATTTTTAAAACATTGCTTGTCATCCCAACTCGAGCATTCATTGACATTGTAACAGAATCTTGTCCGCTCCGGACAGCAAAGTTTCATCACGACATGTGAAAGGTTTCTTCTCTTTAAGGTACCGAAACCCTTTCCAAATTTGCGTGTAACTGTAGACATCAGTTCACTCACGGATCTGTCTAGTTTGTTTTGGTTAATGATTACATCAAAGATCAAACAACTTCTTTGGACATCATTCGAGAATCAAATTGAAAGTACTTGGTCTCATCTGATATTATAAATGTTTAGGTTGAAGTTCACCAAAACAAAAAAAACAAAACAAAACAAAACCATGATTAAAAAGTTTAATAATAAAAACTTTAAATTAATTGAGTTTTTGATTTGATTTTCATTTTTTGTCAGATTTACATTAATATATTTTATTATTAAAATAACTAATTTATTAATTAATCAATTATTTTTATAAATTAATAAATTATTATAAGTTAAAATAAATCGATTAATTTTTATTTAATAATCTATCTTTTAAATTAAAATTTAAATTTTTCCATATCTTTTAATCATATTTCAAAATTTTTAATTTTATAAAATTTTTAACTAATTTTATGAGAGCCTAATATCAATTAAAAATAACAAACACGGCTAGAATTAAATTCCAAAAAAAACTTAGATTTATTAATTAAAATTCATTTAAAAGTTTTCAGTGCATAACGTGTGACCAAGTATTTTATGGTAAGCATTAAGGTTGTGTTCATTTGGGTATATAAAGAAAAATCCTAATATCTTTAAATTTTTAATGAATAAATACTTAATATTTTGAAGTTAATATATTAAACTTATTTTTATTAAGTATTCCCTAATTAATTTTAATAAATTAAAATTTAATATTGCATTTTTAAACATGTTAAAATTTAGTAATATATGTTTAAAGTTTATGAATACATTCTTACAAAAATCTTTAGTACGTTTAGATTAAATAAAAAATTGTTTTATAAATTGAATATTAAATTTAGATAAATGCAAATTTTATTATAAAAATAAAAAGAAAAGCATTAAAATAATATTAATAAAAAAGGAATAAGTGCCAAGAATAAAAAATTTAAAATGAACTTTTCTTTATGGCCTATGGATACATATAAAAGGCTTTTCACTTACCATCCCCATGACCATGAGTGAACAACACAAAGCTTGAAGCCTGCAAAAGAGGAAAAGATAGAAACCTTGAGAGAGCACTCGTTCATTCATATTCATCGACATTTCCAACTTTGCTGCTCACTTCACGTAATCCCAGAAAGCTTACGCATCCACTTTCTCTTTTTTCTCAGTAAACAAACATTATCACGTCAGGTCAGATCTTTCCGTCTTTAATCCAATATTTTTTTCTTCTTTTTGTTTTTATATATAAAGGTCAAATCTTTCATATGCACATATATATTCTCCATATATTCCATCTCTGTTTTCGTCATCTGAAGTGCCCATCACCGTCTTCTTGGACTCTTGACTCAAAAGTTTTCTCTTTTACTCTATCCTTAGATTGTGTGATTCCATTGTTCTTATTGTTTACTTGGGCGTTCGTTGGTTTTTGAATTTGTGAAAGTACAGAGAAGGGATAGTGCGTTGTTGAAGACTCTGTTTACAGAGCCATTCTTGGTAAACCCTACCCATTTTCTGCTTGTTTTCTTGAAAATCTTTGTGACGAGAAAGTTTTATCTGTTTTAATTGCTTTCTGTTCATTGCGTAACCAAACACAAGAATGGAAAAGATTAGGGGAAAATATGAGTAATCTTGAGTTATTTGAATAGCCTCTTTCTTTTCTCTCTGTTTCTAGCAGTTGCTCTGTAACCAAACACATGTTCAAGAAGCTTTCTTGTATTGGACCTGTTCTTTTAATTGATTTCCAACGAATAATCAGATGAAAGCGCATTGAATATCGTTACTTGATAACGATGATATTTCCTTTTTTAGTGGAAAGATATAACATGAATCGAAGTTGAAAACTATTAACTATTACTGCATTATTCTTTTATTGATTTAGGTTGTGAAAGTAGGACTTGGCGTTTGCCTACGCTCAAAAACACGTTCTTTCATGGTTAATATTTGCATTGATTACGATTCTTGAGTTGGAAAATTTAAGTTTTTGTTATTCTGTGTTTTTGGGGAAAGTTGGCTTCCAACTTTTAATGAAATAGCAAGAATTTTCCTTTCTGATGGTGTGTTTGGTTATTGTCTATATCCATTCTTTCTTTTCTACAGTAATCAAACTCTTATTGACTGTGCTTGACATCCAGAGACTGGAGTCGCAGAAGAAAAGGATAATCTATGGAGGTCGACGCAGGAAGAGGTTTGGAATGCCTGAAGATTATGGATGGGAAGGTGAATGAAAGCAATGGTACAGAGAAAGAGAAGGCACTTCCTTCTTGTTGTTTGAAGGCAAAAGCTTCTGCGCCTGAGATGGATGCTAAATGCCATGCAACTGTTGTTTCTGGGTGGTTCTCAGAACCTCGTTCCTTTTCTGGTCGTTATCTTATTGTTTTGTTCTCCTTGTCTTTTTCCTCATGTTTCTGTGGAGCTCATGCTGATGCTTTTTTCTTGGTCTAAGACATTGTTTTTGCGTTTTTTTTCTTTTCTTTTGCTTATTTAGGTGAAGCTCGCAAAAAAGTGTACTTCAACAATCCCATGTGGCCAGGTAGTGCCTAATCTCAGGCCTGAGGTTTTCTTGCTATGGATTATTATTAAAAATTCATAAAAATTATTAAATATTTAGCAGTATTCTAGCAATCAATTTGTGGTTTTCCTGATACAGATTAAGCTAGTAAGATTTTATAATTAGAGCAAAACTAGTGACGAATTCTTGCTGTATGTAATGGAGCTTCCTCTTGTCTAAATTGTTGTGGACGTTGCCTTTGGACATATGCAGGAGAAGCACATTCACTGGATGTAAAGGAGATCATATACAAGGGAAAGTCAGAGTATCAAGAGATCTTGGTTTTTGAGGTTTAGTATTTTGGACTATCTAGTTGATGCTTTTGTTACTCTAATTTGCTACTCATGGGAGGTTATGGTGTGAGCGTTTAAACGGTCTGCTTCCGGGTTCATGAGATAAAACTTGCCATTTTATATACATATCTGTTCTCCAACCACTGATCAAGCTGGCTAGGTTGTCTCCTTGCAGTCATCAGCATATGGAAAAGTGCTCGTACTTGATGGCATTGTTCAGTTGACTGAGAGTGATGAATGTGCTTACCAGGAAATGATTGCTCACCTTCCTCTTTGTTCCATTCCGTCTCCAAAATCGGTACTTATTTTCCGTGTTTCCTTTTTGGTGTAGACTATATGTTTAAATTTCTCTTTCCCCCATTTGCATTTCAACTGGGGAGAAGAAATGTGAAGTCTCATTGTGAAACTGTAATCATCATAGTTATCTTTGAATTGATTCTTGATGGCTCTACACTCTGCAGTGTTTGTTTGTTCCCTTCATGGATGGTTTTAATTCATTCATTAAAGAATGTGTACAGGTTCTAGTTGTTGGTGGTGGTGATGGGGGAGTTCTTAGAGAGATTTCTCGCCATAGCTCTGTGGAGCATATTGATATATGCGAGATAGATTCGATGGTTATAGATGTAAGTGATGCTTGATATATTTTTTTAAAGCAATTACTTGCTTCTCATCTTCTCATCCTATTCATAACTTTAAATTTTCTCTAGGTGTCTAAGAAATATTTCCCCGAGTTAGCTGTTGGATTTACAGACCCTCGTGTCACACTTCACGTAGGTGATGGTATGTACAACCTTTTTTGGTGTTGCTCTATGTATGATTTAGCATGAATTATTCAATTACCAATTTGATTGAACTTCAGAACTTTTGAAGGAAATGCCTATTTAGACTGGCTTTATATCTTTGATCATGACAGCTGTGGAATTTCTTCGACTTGCTCCTGAAGGGAAATATGATGCGATCATTGTTGATTCATCTGATCCTGTTGGTATGTTTTGTATATGATATCTTAATCTTTCCTTTGCGAACAGTTTCTCATCGTTATGCTTTCTTGATTCCTGATATTTGGTTCCTGACGCCTTTTATCAAATTATGTTGTCTCACAGTTCGGTTTTGAAACTACAGGTCCTGCTCAGGAGCTCGTGGAGAAGCCATTCTTTGAGACAATAGCTAGAGCATTAAGGCCTGGAGGGGTCCTCTGTAACATGGCTGAAAGTATGTGGCTCCATACACATCTAATAGATGATATGCTCTCTGTCTGCACAGAGACATTCAAGGGTTCTGTGCATTATGCCTGGGCAAGTGTTCCCACCTATCCGAGGTACCGATCTTTGAAATTCTCTCGATAATTGGGGACTAACTAGTACTTGAATGACCTTTTCACCTTTTTATCTTGTGTTAGAAGCATAGTTTGTTTCTGTGTTGCAACTGGGAATATCTGTTGATGCTTCTCACCTATGGCTTGATTTCTCTACATGGGCAGTGGTGTGATAGGATTTCTGCTATGCTCAAAAGCTGGACCACACGTCGACTTTTTGAATCCTGTGAATCCAATCGAGAAGGTAGAAGGAGCTATTACGCATAAAAGAGAACTTAGGTACTACAACTCAGAGGTAATCTCTTATTCTTGCTCATTCGTTTTCCTTCTTTCCGCTTTTGTTTTCTGCGTACAAGAACTTATTTCGATAAGGTTCTTAAGTTGAACGATTGCGGTCTACCTCTTGCTGTATCGATACATTAATGCTGTTACTTGTTTTTTCCTGAACAGATTCACTCTGCTGCCTTTGCATTGCCAGCATTCTTGAAGAGGGAGGTGAAGTCTCTTTGCTGAATCAACAGACATCCATGTTTTCCTAGTCAGAAACCAAAGTACCTGGTCTGGTCTGGTCTGGTTGGGACTACACAAGTGCTAGGGGATTAGCAGAAGAGGGTGATTCGAGTTCTGTGTTTTATAATACTGGAGGGCTTTTCTTTGATACGTCATTGTTGTTACTTTGTGTTGCTGCCAATGAACTATTCTGAGTTGAAGTTGGTTGAAGAAAATCCATTGTAAAAGACTAATTATATTACTAATGGAGAAAAGTCAATAATTTGATCAATTGGAGTTACTTAAAAAGTGGGTCGGATTAGTATGTCTAAAATTCGATCCAGTTCAAAATGAACTTGTTTTATTAGCAACAGCACACTTCCACTGAACCTGGAAAAGTAGAGGAAAACAATAATAACAATATTTTGGATTTACACAACATATAATACATCGTACAAACTCTGATGCAGTAGCACCTCACCACCAAACTGGCCTATATACTAATTACAGACTTCCAGGTTCGGTTTCAATTCCTCCATTTTTCACTTCAGACCATAAAACTTCACCACTTTCCACGTAGTGGACATGTTGCAATTGGTGAAAAAAATTAAGTACATATATGTTATTGTCTACCGTTCAACAGCAGTAAAATCGGGCTCTGCCGGCTTCTGAGGAAGCATAGCTGGCACTCTCTCGGCCATTCTTACCTTACGAGTCCCGCTCCGTCGCAGAGTACGCAGAGCATTGGCAGCAAACCGAGAAGCGTAAATGGTGGCACCTAAACTCGGTGTACTTCCACTTGCAGTTACCTTGGCTAGTGCATCTTGTAGCCTATCCTCCTCTTGCCTCAGAGACTCCTCTAACTTCTTTTTACTGTATCTCCTCCATGCAGCTTGAATAAAGCAGGCTGCCCATGTCCTCCATTGCTGCGAGTAGAATCTGAAGGTGTGGCGGAGCTGTTTGCTGTGAAGCCGCCGAAATTGGGAAGCAACGAACTTTAAGTCATCAGCCATTAATGCAAAAGCTTCAACTTCTGAAAGGGTCTGCACAGTTCGAGTTGAAATGGGAAGGTTTGATGAGGAATGAGGGTCTAGAGCCCATGTAAGAAGTTCTTCACCACAGAAGTCACCAGCTTTGAGGTTCTCCGAATTGAAGAATCCAGTTCTTCCGCCATTGGTCGTCGTGGTCAGTAGCTTTCCTCGCATGATGAATAGCATTTCATCGACTGGATCACCCTCGCGAACAACGTAGCTTTCCTCTGTGTAGAGTGCTGGCTTGAGACAATCGCACATGGCATCTAACAGTTGTTCATCCATTTTCTCAAACATTGGCACCTTAAAAATGCATTCAAATGATATTTTCTTATGAAACGAATTTGAAGTAATTGTTCGGTCGAGATGCAAAACTGCAGAAGAGGGTAGTAACTCACTCTCATGAGCAGTGCTAAGCAGAGATGACGTTTTATGTCCCTTCTAAGGTCCTTGGGCAGATTATGAACCAGGTTTTCTTCATCAACTCCTCGAGTCTCTTGCCACCTGTATTGTTCGTATCTCCTGATTCGCTCCCTCAAATTCTCAGGAAGCAAACGGTGAGACATCCACTGTTCGGCATCTCGCCTTTTCACTCTCATTTCCTCCAGTCTTGTAGTGGTGGATTGAAGATACGTCTGTTTCAAGACAACATTAGCTCACCAAACTTCATCTATGATTGAAAGACTAGAAAACAGGTATGTCACCTGTATGTGCAGGATACAAATAGAGGTTGCGGTTACCTACCTGCATATTTCCAATGAGAAACGAAAACAGAACCAATCCAGATATAGAAATGAAAACTGCAAAGCAGATTTCCCACACATAGGTACTCGTAGCAAGGTTTTGACCAAGAGAACTGCAAAACAGATGTGACATGACATTATGTTCTGAAGTAGGGAATCTGTAAAATGCTATACATTGTTGCACATATGTAATACACACCTCAGGTTTCGCAAACCCCACCAAAAGCAGTAAAAGAACTTCTGTGGAAAATTTGAAGAAGCCACAACACCAGACTCAAGAGCATCGAGGAATATTCCGAACTTGAACACCTGTTTATCAGACTGTATCGGACAATAATCATCCAGGAAAGTTTTATTCCCAGTTTCACCACCGCAATAGAGTATATCCCGGTTGCATTTAGTCTTCCAACAGGCATATTTCCAGCATGATGTTTCTCTTTCAATGGCAAACAAGTACCAATAGGCACCAAATACCTGAAATCATAATTGGCCAATTAAACATGAATAATGCCAATCTGTCCTGCAAATTTAGAGTCCTAATTCAAAGAAATCAGCTTAAAGGTCCAAAGCCTACGTGCACTTGAAACTTCTTCTATACCGATTAATACAAAAACCTTGCATAATATATAGTAATCTCAGTTCATACAGGAACTATAAATCATACAACACATAAAAAATGTTAGGTTTGTAGGGAGGATGAACACCTTTTTGTTATTTTATAAATAAAAAAAAAACGATTTATAGCAGTAAAACTTACATGACTGGCAACCATGTAAAGAAAAAGGTTGCAAGCAGCACCAGCCCATGCAGTTTCTGTAAGTATTCCGGAGGTTCTCGTAACTTCCTTATACAATGGGTAAATACGAATCACCCTTGGCATGTACTGGAAGAGAACTACGAATTTCAACAAGTTCTTTGTGTTCAACGATGTCGAGCCTGTCATCCTTGGAATGATTATCAAAATCACCATCTGTGAGTTAAAACATTATGTTAGAACAACGCAACAGCAACCGCAATCTAAAACAATGCTTGTGACAAAGAATCCTTGTTCCTAGTGCACAAATAAGCTCGCATGCCATTAGCAGAATCTTCCTCTCATTTCTTAACCAAGATAAATGTATTTATCAGATACAGCACTCTGGTATCACAAACAATACACAAGCCATTTCAATTTTATGCAAAAAGAACTACGTGGATGAGGTAGGGGAGTATCACTTCACCTGTGGAAGCGGAAGAACTGCAAGAATGTCGATCAAGAAATACGATGACAAATACCTCTTAGCTATTGCCCATGCATCTTCAACAAGAACACCTCGTCCAAAAACTCGAGATGAAGGAGCAATAAAACCAGTGTGAAATTGAAAAATAATGTGAATGATGTAGAATATATCCGTAAACGAACGCAAGACATTTGCAGTAACCTCCATCTTTTTGTCCAAGCCGAGGCATTTCTTTTCATCATCAATCACAGGAACATAAAAGAACAAGGGATCTAGTGAAACAGCAATTAGACATGATAATACAAATATCTTATTCCACTTCTGAAGGAAAGGCCCCTGCGGGTCAAGAATTTTTATTCTGGAACTTGAGGTTTTGTCAGCAGATTTGCCAAACGAATATGATTTGAATGATTTTCTGATCCTTTTAATCCTTTCAGAGCCAGACTCCAATCCTTTATGAAACTTCTCAGAAACTGAGCCTATAGTCTTCCTAAATTTTCCCGAATGCACCATATGATTCATAGCATACTGTCCATCTAGATCTTTTTCAGAGTTCCAGTCCTGAAACCTGAAGAACATCAATATACAAGTCAGTATATCACATCCTCACTTAAGTTGGAACATCCAGTGCACAGACAGTAACCATACGGGAAGTGAACAATGAAATTATCTCACATCTCAAGAACCCCCAAGACACTGACTTGAAGATTCAAAATTGGTAACAAAGGTGATGTTGGCCAGAGATGAGAACAACTGGATATGGTAACCACCAAAAGACATGGAATCTAATATGAAATTACCAATTCCATTATGAGTAGTACGCAGTGCCAGTGAAAGAGAGAGTGGAAATTTATGCCTCTACATGAACAAGCACGACTCAAATGTGGAAAAAAAGTTGTTATTTAACTTCTGTAGACACCAGAACAGAACCTAAAACGAGTATGAAAAAATGTCAAATCTTGCAGCAATGAGCAAACCAACCTCACAGACTTCTCACGAGGAAAATTCATGACTGAGTCTTGTTAACAAGTCCGTCTGATCAATATTTGATTATCAACAACACCCAAGCAAGTTCTTCAAGAACTTCAAAGCATCACCTCCTAATCCCTGTAAACGTTAGAAAACCCTGGTTTGAAATCGAGACACAAAATGCAGCCTTTCACAGGCTGCAACACACATTAATGAAGTAATGAATTGAAGCAAACCAAAACAGAAACATCACAAGCTACAATCTATCAATGGTTAAAGTTGACAAACCTAATTTCACTGACAAGGATGACAAAAACCCAGAAACTGCGGTAAAGAACAAAGAATTCAATATTGGAATGTCCAATTTTCAGTTCTTAGAAATCCCACATCACAAAAATGGAAACTTTACGGAGGAAACTGAATAAAATTGGAAACTTTAAAACATCCTAGGTTTCCTGAGAGTTTAAGAAAAAAGAAAACGGTACAATAAACGGTTTTCCTTCTGACTATGGTATTTCAACCCCAACCCCAACTTAAAAACACAATATCAAGAAAAAGAACAAGACAAGGCCAAAGATTGCGCAGAAGCAGGGATGTTCAATGAACTGAATCCATAGAAATCGCCATAAAAGACTTAAAAGTGTGAACAGAGAACTTACCCCTCACAGATACAAGAGAAAACCAGGAACTTGTGACACCAAGTTGGTTGATGCTTTGCAAGTGGAAGGAAGAAAGACACTTCCTTTCCCTCCACTCTTCATCATCTGTTTCTCGTGAGTGAGTTCTTGTCTGAGAGAGACAGTACAAACAGTTCGGAAATTTCGAGGAAATTGTCTGAGTCAGGCGGTCAACCCCAAGAAAATCTCCACTTCAGATATTCTAAGAAGATAAAATGAAATGGGAACCAATTTTTTTTTCCTATAAAGGAAGAAGTTGGTATTGATTAAATTAACTATTAAGCATAATTAGTGCTTGGTCAGCTGACCAGATTAAGCAAACATTCAACCTTCTGAAACTCAGTGAATCTAACTTCCATTCTCAAATCTTGGAAAATGTAATTTATTGTCCAACCTCCAACTTCTCTAGATTTGACTTTTTTCAATGGAGATGATTTCTTTTGATCTCAGAAGGATTGAGTACCTAATTGGGTCAAGAAAACCAATTTTGGGCTAATACCAACATGAAAAAATAATTGGAACGCTAACTGTAAATTTGTACTATAGTACTGTGAAGGATTGACAAGTTCCACGGTGGAACAGGCCTCGGCCAACGCCTATTTAACTGTTTACAGTTACTCTAAAATGTCGTTATAAACAAAGATAAGGCATGAAAATGGTTCGAAGCTGGATTGTTGTTTATCGACATATTTATCGAAAAAACAACAAATGGACTGACTAGATTGCTATTTTTGGCGAACATTTTGATGTAGGAGTCGTTTATTTTGATACTACACCTATTAAGTGCCGCAATATACTTTTAAAGGATATGTTGGGAATCCCCATACTTGTTTTATAATCTGTTTTGTTAATTTCTTTTTAATAAAAAAATGGTCGAACTAGGTCAAACCACTTTTGGTTCAATCTATTTTGATAGATAAAGATATTATTTTATTTAATTATAATTAAAATAATTTAAATTAATCTATAGATATATAACAACAATAATAAGATTTAGTAAAAATTTAGCTCAAGAAAAATCAAAATTAACGTACCTCGTACACGAAATTTCTCGCTTTGTAGGAATCTGAAGAGTGTGATCTTATAATCTTAAATAAGCAATTTTAACAATTACTACAAGGCTGGTTATAAATATATGATGATTTATAAATTACATATTTTAGATAAATTATTTAATTCCAATTTTCAAACTAATATTTGTAGCTTTTCTTCCATGACAAGTATGCATCGATGGTTCCACAAAAAATGGTCCGCTATCAATATTATTGGATAAGTATGAACATGAAAACAAAGAATCAACCAGACGCCAACTTGGCAAATGGAGATATTATGTTCCCAACTTTAATGTGCCTTCTATTTCAGGGCAATCTAAATTTTATAGCCTCCATTTATTAAATAAATAAATTTTTATAAAACAAAAAATAAGAACAAATAATTTGACCGCCAAATAGCCCACGATGATCCTGTTTAGTTATTAGCTGATCAGCTATTTTTTAGCTAATTGACCAAAATCAACTTATTGATTTTATTAAAAAGTTATTTAATTTGTTTAATTATTAGCTGGTTGAGTTGAGTGATTCAATCCAAACAGTTAATTTGTGAAAAGCTCCGAATGTGGAGCGTTTTTGGATCAAACAACTAATTTAGTTGTTTGACAATGACCATTCTACCCTTAATTCTTAGCTAGTCTTAGTTATCATTTACGTTGTTTTGAACTACTGCTAGTCACGAGGTAACTCCGTGGGTAGCATTTAATTAAATGCTAGTCGTAGTCATACACGGCCGCATGGAATTGGTTCTTACACGGCTGCATGGAATTGGTTCTTCTCAGTTTTTTTCACTAGTTCAGTAGTTCTTCTATTCCTCTATATAAGTAGCTGAGTTGTATAAAAGATGGGTTTGTTGTTCAGACAGAAAGATAGGAAAAAGATGTTGTCTTATTTGAAATTTATCGACCCATCTTTTATGGCAGACAACACAAGGTAAAAAACTAGAGATGAGATTTGCTTCAGAGCACTTACCTGACAAGCAAATGCTCGTAATGGAGACAGTTGCAACGAGAAAGTTAAGGTGTCGTTGTTGGGTCTGGTTGGAGTGGTCTTGGTGCTGCTAACCATCTTAGTTTCCCAATTTTATACTTTGTTGGTGATAGATTAAGGAACTTTTGATAAATGCTCTTGTAATAGTTTTTGTTTTTAACCATGAATTTTGCATTTTGGGTTTGGATTTTATTGTTGTTGTTATCATCATCATCATCATCATCATTATTATTATTATATGTTCTATTTTTTTATTAGAGTTATAAACTTGATTTTTGTAGAATTAAATATCTAAAATTTAAATTACTATAAGAATATTCAATGAAATACTAAGATATATAATATTCATACCCTTATAATTTTTTTAAAGTCATGCCCTAAGTCATTTTACACATAAATAGCTAATACTAAACAGTTAATTTTATCAAACATCAAATGACATATAGCTAATGCAATCTGCTGATTAAATCAACTGATATAATTAGCTATTAACTAATAGCTAATGCAATTAGCTGATTGCAAAACAAGACCGATATAACATGACACATCCAAAACAACCTGTAATGAATGTCACGTACTTTTCTCACTGCATGCAAAATCAACCGTGAACTTCAAATCTTAACATTTATAATAAATGTTAAGATTTAAAATCTAAATAATTTAAATTAATCTTTAAATATATAATAACAACAACATCAACAATAAAATTTAGTAAAAATCTTGCATAAGCGTAAAGTCTAAGGAAAATCAAAGTCAATGTACCCCATATTCAATACTTCTCACTTTGCAAGAATCTCGAGAGTGTGACTTTATGATCACAAAGAAACAACTTTAACAGTTGCTAGAAGATTGGCTATAAATATATAATGATTTATAAATTACATATTTTAGTTAGATTATTTAATTCCAATTTTCAAACTAGTATTTGTAGCTTTTCTTCCATGACAAGTATATGTCGATGGTCCCATAAAAAATGGCTTGCTATGGATATTATTGGATAAGTATGAACATGAAAACAAAGAATCAACCAACGCCAACTTGGCAAACGGATATCTTTTGTTCCTGTGTTTAATGTGCCCTCTATTTTAGTACAATCTCAATTGTCTAATTTTTATGGTCTAGGATAATTTTGTTCTTTTTTTATAAATTGAACAACTATTAATTATATTTTTAAAATTTTAATAATGTTTCGATTAAGTTAAATAATTCAATTATAATAAAAGTAATAAAGTGACTCAATAAATGAAATATATTAATGGGTCGAAGTCTGGAAAAAAATAGATCCTAATTAATGTAGGGAAGCTCAATATAAAAGTTATATAAAAGTTAAGGTCTTCTTTAGTTACTTATGTAATTCGTAAGCATACGGATCTTCTAACCCGTTAAGAGTGCATACGTCTTAAAAAAACTAAAGAAAGACATTAAGCGAGTATCAGTGATCAACATCCTCAAGGGTCCCGAGGAGATTGGAGTTTGTTTTGGCTTCGGAAACTGCTACGGAATATCGAATGAAACCAAAATCAAGTATTCTATATTTTTTTGTTTTTAACTCATTCATAAATGATTCGGAATACGTAATAAGGTATGTCCTACCTATCACGTCTATTTATTAAATTGATAAATTTTTATAGAATGAAAGAATGATAACAGAAAATCTGATCGCCAAACAGCTGAGGATATAATGTGGCACATAAATTCCGACAAAAGCCTGTAATGAATGTCATGTACTTTTCTCAGTGCATGAAAAAATCAACCGTGAATTTCAAATCTTAATATTTATAATAAAATTCAACTTCAACATTAATATATTTTAAAGTGACTGAATTAAATTTAAATATTTTAAAATTAAATAAATAACTTAATAAAATTAACTCTTTGTCAAATAATAGTTTTATATTTTTAAATACAAAATAAACTCCACTATTAAGTAATTATTTTTAAAATTAACCAAAAATAGGTCAAAGTGTTACATAATTTTTTTGGAAACAGAGGAACTCGCAGCGGCTATCTTTAGATGTGTACTGGGTAAACTTCCGGATTGATGCAATAGCCTGCAAATCACGCCAACCGAGTACTTCGTACTAGGTAAGCCTTGTACAACAGACTCAATCGAGAGAGCGTAGGTAAAGGGATCTTAACACAGAACCTTTTGACCCCATATTCCCTACTCTACCAACTTGATCACCCCTAAGAGGCAGTGTTACATGATTGTCGTACCTACTTCTATATATTTTTACTTGTAAGTTCTACTTGTCATATAGCACTAGCACCTATTTTTTAGCAAGAAAAGTAAAAAAAAAAAGTCATGTTATTATTGATACAACTTTTAATTAACATAAAATTTTCATTCATTTATAATTTGTTTTGAATATTTTAAAAATGTTGAGTTCAATTTGCATACTTTAAAAGATTGAGGCTGTTTTATATTAAGTTATAAACGTTAAAATTCAAAATATACTTTTAGCAAAAAACTAAGATATAGGGAAGGTTTTATTAGTCGTAGGGTTAGCATTTTTGCATTCCATTTGAAATTAAGTGTTTTATACAATTTTAAACTTTGGATTGATTTGGGTTCGAATTGTTTGGTTAGATTTAGTGGATACTTGAACTTAACAGTATTAAAATAATATCATTTTTAATTTAAATTAAAAAAATTTAAACTTTGATCGGAACAAGTTGATCTTAGACCAATACCATGACTAGGAATAGGATATAGCTAGTTGAAAATCAAAATTATACAAAATCACTATAACCCCGATCGAATAGTCAACGAGTTTGGTTTGGCTAGATTTACCATCTTTATGTACATATATATGTCGAATAGCTCCTTGAACATGCCAGTCGAATAACAATGAGCTTGTACTGTGTGATACAGAATAGATGAGCTGTCAGAACCCGATCCCGGGACCCAAATCCTAACCCTGAGATTGGTACTATAGCTATTGGATCCCGATACCGAGGCCTGACGATTTTACTTGACTTAAACCTAATATTCTTGAACTAGCTTTTCCTAGAGGATCATCTGTTTCTGTTTCATAAATTGGACCTCATTTCAGGGCCCAATATTAAATTACTTAAATAATTTAAAGAAATAAAACTA